>CAUYLG010024937.1:0-65547 GCA_963573385.1 Cacajao melanocephalus
CTCCCCAATCCCTGCCTCCTACTCAAGTCCATGCATTATTACATAGAACACAATTAGGCATGGCTATCAGGTTAAAGCATTGTCAATGATGCTCTCATGAAAAACAACAGCCCAAACAGCATGCTCGCCTATGAAATGTGATTAATTCTTTCAGACATGGCTCATGGTCACTGGGGCCAGTCCACCAGGACAGCATCTCTGCTCTGCACTGAGCCTAGCTGTGAGCCTGGCCACATCCCAAAATGCTTCACACTCTCATTTCACCCTCAGAGGCAGACAAGAGGACTGCAAAATACCCATGTGTCTCCCATGCGCTCTGAAAAGGACTCCCATTTCTCCTGGGGACCAAAATAACAACACAAGTAGCTTTTTATTTGTAGAGCACACATTTTTTCAAACTACCCAGCTAAATCTGTCCCTGCTTTAAGTGCTGCCTAAAGCAATTAAAGCAGGGACAGTTTTAGCTGGGTATTTTGAAAAGTTGTCTCTAAGTGCTATAGCTGATGGTTAGAATGAGTGATCTGTGTTCACTTGAGTTGAGCAATCTTTTAGAAATAAAGGATTTTGGTTATATTTTAATTCTTTAGAACTGATTCTCATTCTTGTCAATCAACTGTGAATTTTCTGTGTTAATTTCTAGCCGGTGCAATAGAGTTAATACAAAATCATAGGTGCATTAATGTCCGGATTGATAAGTATACTCAGCAACATGGTTTATACATGTAGTTTTAATAGGAAACCCTGGATCTTCCCATCCCAAGAGATGAGCTAGCCTAAATGGTTTCCCCAGAAGTTTTGCTAAACTACTGGCTCAATGTGTGTGTCTGGAAGGTGCTGGAGAGCCCAACCTGGCCCCAGTGCCGTATAACTTCTGGAGCTTATGGCTAAACTTATGTAGTTTGAAGAAGGTAAGTGAGTATATACCACTATAGAGCCCCACAGTTCTCCCAACGGTTGAGACAGTGTAAAAAGTACTTGCTTGGTACTGAGGTTTATCGTATAGACTTTTAAAATTTTTATTTTTCATTTAATAGCTCTTCTAAACAAAATCAAAATCACAGTGTCATTTTGATGTTTGCCGAGTAAGTTATGATAGTATTGGCAAGTCTGTTAACTGGTAAATTGTTAATTTTTATAAGTAAGCAGACGTTCTCCATTTATAGTGAACTATTTTTTAGCCAAAGAAAAAGAAGTGTGACTAGGAAATAACTCATTTGCTTTCTATAAGGATTAATACAAATTAGTATGTTTGGTAGTACTAGGCATAATTATTTTTAATAGAGATGAAAATCAGAACACTAAATGGTCTATAATCATTTATATTTTACCACACTGAGTTTAAAAAGAAATGAAAAAATACTAACAACATAAACTTTGTTGAAATAAATTGCTGCTAAGAATAATAATACATATAAACAAAGCCCTTGGAAAAAGTGGGGGCTAAGTTACCTGAGCAATTTTATGTTTGTCTTGTCGAAACTTCTTGGCATCAGGAGGTAACAGGAGGCTATGACTTTTACTGTCTGTAGGGTTACTTTTTCCAATATCCGCTGTGTTAAGCAAAGGAGTTTAAGGTTGTTATTTGATCACTGGTTTCTTCTATGGCATTAGTATTTCCAGTTTTCTTTTCCTGCCCAGTTCTTGGAGATCTAACATTTTCTGATTATTTAACTCTCCGCTCATAGTTTAGTCTCACAAAATATTATGGCACTGACCCAGGATTCATAAAGCACTTAAGAGAGTCCATGTGAAATACGAATGAAGGACAAATACTTTTAATAATAGACTGACAAGATAACAAATACATCTAGACCATCAAACGCACAGTTCAGTGTGCTGGAAAAGCTAATGCTAAGCTGAAGGGTCTATTGGCAGGGAGAGTAGACTTGGAGACATTTTAAAAAATGCTGAGGAGTAGTGGATCAGGGGAGCCAGAAGTGCTCAACAAAAGCTTCAGGTGCAGATAACTTCAGTTCCAGAGAAAGTGAGTTTTAAATGATTTTGTTTTTTAAAAAATAGCTCTATAGAGATAGAATTGTCATTTATTTATTTATTTTGTTTCGTTTTTTATCTTTTTTGAGATAGGATCTAACTCTGTCACCCAGGCTGGAGTGCAGTGGTGCAAACAGGGTTCACTGCGTCCTTGACCTGCTGGCTTAAGTGATCTTTTCACCTCAATCTCCCCAGTAGCTAGGATTGCAGGCACATGCCATAATTCCCATATAATTAAAATATTTAATAGAGATTGGGTCACATTATGTTGCCCAGGCTCGTCTCCAACTCCTGGGCTCAAGTGATCTGCCTGCCCAGGCCTCCCAAAGTAGTGCTGGAATTATAGGTATGTGCCACTGTGCCCAACCCATATAACATTTCTAAAGTGCACAGCTTGTTAAGTTTTTGTATATCTATACACCCAATAAAACATGACCACAGGAAAAAAAATGAACATATCTATTACCTCCAAAAGTTTCCTCATGCCCTTTTGTAACCCCTCACAAGTACTCCCCATACCCATCCTTTGACTCCAAGGCAACTGCTGATCCACTTCCTGTCATCTGCTCTCTGTCAAGTTAGTACTTTCTAATTTTATATAAGTGGATCATACAGTTTACACTTTTTTTTTTTTTGCTTTGGCTTCTTTCACTCAGCAAAGCTATTGAGATTTATCCATGTTGTTGTACATATTAATCGTTTGTTCTTTTTTTTACCAGTGGATAATGTTATTCTATTATATGTACATACCCAAATCTCTTTATCTGTTTGACTATTAATGGACATTCAAGTTGTTTCTGGTTTGGGGCTATTACAAATAAGGGTGTTATGAACATTCATGTATCAGTAAATGTTTGTATGAACAATTGCTTTCATTTCTCTCAAGTAAATATAAAGTTGTGGAATGCTGAGGTCCCTTTCTCTGCTGTCTCCAAGTTGGGAAGGGAACATAAACCTTGAGAACACCCCAAAGTTGTGGTGGGCATCCCAGAAGTGCCAAGCCATAATCTAAAGCCAACAGTCAAGTGGGAGAGGAGCCTACACTTTCAGAGCACTGAGAAGGAGCACAGCTGCAACTGTAAGGAAATATAGGGGTGTCACGACTGAGCAAGAGTCTACCAGCTGACCACTATGCCTAAGTGCCATCAACCAGATCACACCCTAAAGCTTCAACATCGAAAATACCTCACTAACATACCCATGAAACCAAAGATGAGAATTCAGTTTCAAATACAGACCCTGCACAAGGCTCAGCCCTTGAAGACATCCCGAAAAGAAGTCTACTGACTATACTCAATCTATATAGCAGTTAAAGGAGTACCCTCATGCAAAGCTGAGAAAGAACCAGTAACTCAAATGGCTTGAGTGTCTTATGTCCTCAAGATGACTGTAATAGTTCTCCAACAAGGGTTCTTAACCAGGCTGAGTTAACTGAAATTACAGAATTCAGAATATGGATAGGAATGAAGATCATTGAGATTCAGGAGAATAGTAAAACCCAATCCAAGGAAACTAAGAATCACAATAAAATGATACAGGAGGTGACAGATGAAATAGCCAGTGTAAAAAACCTAACTGGCCTGATAGAGCTGAAAAATACACTACAAGGATTTCACAATGCAAATGCAAGTATTAACAGCAGAATAGACCAAGCTGAGGAAAAAGTCTTGAAACTTGAAGACTGGCTCTCTGAATTAAGATAGTCAGAGGGAAAAAAAGGAAACAAAATGTAAAGGAAAGAACAAAACCGTTGAGAAATACAAGATTATGTAAAGAGGCCAAATCTATGTGTCATTGCCATTCCTTCAATAGATGGAGAGAAAGAAAACAACTTAGAAAACATTTCAGGATATCGTCCATGAAAACTTCCACAACCTTGCTAGAGAGATCAACAGTCATATTCAGGAAATACAGAGAACCCCTGCACAGTTCTACACTAGAAGATCATCCTCAAGACACGTAATTGTCAGATTCTCCAAGGTCAAAATGAAAGAAAAAAATGTTAAAGGCACCCAGAAAGAAAGGGTATCACCTACAAAGGGAAGCCCATCAGACTAACAGCAGAAACCCTAAAAGGCAGAAGAGATTGGGGGCCTGTAACCAACATTCTTTTTTTTTTTAGAGGCCAAGTCTTGTTCTGTCACTTAGGTTGAAGTGCAATGGTGTGATCTTGTCTTGCTGCACAAGCAATTTTTTTTGCCTCAGCCTCCTGAGTAGCTGGGATTATAGGCATATATCATCATGCTTGGCTAATTTTTGTATTTTTAGTAAAGATGAGGTTTCTCCATATTGGCCAGACTGGTCTTGACCTCCTGGCCTCAACTGATCCAATCACCTCAGCCTCCCAAAGTGCTGGGATTACAGGTATGAGCCTCTGTGCTTGGCCTCAACATTCCTAAAGAAAATAAACTTCAACCAAAAATTTTATATCTGGCCCAGCTAAGCTTCCTAAGCAAAAGAGAAATAAGACCCTTTTTAGACAAGCAAATGCCAAGGGAATTCATTACCACTGATTTGCCTGATAAGAGCTCCTCAAAAGAGCACTAAATATGGAAAGGAAAGACCAGTACCAGCCACAGCAAAAACACACTGAAGTATGCAGACCAGTAATACTGTAAAGCAATTGCACAAACAAATCTGCATAATTAGCCAGCTAACATCATAATGACAGGATTAAATCCATAAATATCAATATTAACCTTGAAGGTAAATGGGCTAAGTGCTTCAATTAAAACACACAGTGTAGCAAGCTTAATAAAGAACCGAGACCCTATGATATGCTATGTTCAAGAGACCCATCTCACATGCCATGACACTCATATGCTCAAAATAATGAGATAGAGAAAACTCTACCAAGCAAATAGAAAACAGAAGAAAGCAAGGGTTGCAATTCTAATTTCAGGCAAAACAGACTTTAAGCCAACAAAGATCAAAAAAGACAAAGAAGAGCATTTACATAAATGGTAAAAGATTCAATTTGATGAGAAGACCTAACCATCCTAAATATATATGCACCCAACACAGAAGCACTTAGATTCATACAGGAAGTTCTTAGAGATCTTCAAAGAAACTTAGACTCTCACACAATAATAGTGAGAGATTTCAACATATCCCACAATAATAATGAGAGTCTTCAACATCCCACTGACTGTATTAGACAGATCATTGAGGCAAAAAAGGCCATTATCTTAAGTGAAATAACTCAAAACAGAAAGTCAAATACCACAGGTTCTCACTTATAAGTGGGAGCTACATAATGTGTACGCATGGGCATACAGAGCAGATTAGTAGACATTAGAGACTCATAAAAGTGAAAAGGTGAAAGGGAGTGAGAGATGAGAAAGTACCTAACTGGTAAAATGTACTTTATTTAGGTGATGGTTACTACTCAATATATTCATATAAGAAATCAGCATTTGCACCCCCTAAAAAAATTGTGTCTCCGTAATTAATTGATTCCTTTATCATTATGAAATGACTTTCTTTTTCCTTGGAAGAATCCTTTTCTCTAAAATGTATCTTTTTGTGATAATATAATACAGCAACTTCAATTTTCTTTTTTATTATTGTTAACATGTATCATTTTCTAACTTTTAACACTTAATTCGTTTGTGTTTTATATGTAAAGTGAGTTTCTTATAGGCAGCATATAGTTGAGGCTCGCTTTTCAGTCTGACAATCTCTGCCTTTTCACTTAGGGCATTTAGAACTTTTACATTTATTATCATTGGGTTTAAAATTTTTCTTATTTGTTTCCTATTTTTCTTGTTTGTTTTTTCTATTCTTTTTTACCTTATTTTGAATTGTTTTCTATGATTCCATTTTATCTCCATTTTGGCTTATTATATATTATCTTAGTGGTGGCTTTAGAGTTTAGATGACTCATCTTTATCACAGTTTACTTTCAAGTGTTATTTTATAACTTTGTGCATAAGAGGAGAATTTTAAAACACATTTATACATTTTCTCCTTTAAGTCTTTGTGTTATTTTTCTTTTTCTTTTTTTTTAAATCATACTTTAGGTTCTGGGGTACATGTGCAGATCATGTAAGATTGTTGCATAGGTACACACAGGGCAATGTGGTTTGCTGCCCCCATCTGCCTGTCAACTACATCTGGCATTTCTCCCCATGTTATCACTCCCCGACCTCCCCATCCCCTCATTGTCCCTCCTTTGCCCCACCAAAAGACCCCAGTGTGTGATGCATCCCTCCCTATGTCCCTGCATTCTCATTGTTCAACACCTGCCTATGAGTGAGAACATGTGGTGTTTGATTTTCTGTTCTTGTGTCAGTTTGCTGAGAATGATTGTTTCCAAGTTCATCCATGTCCCTACAAAGGACACGAACTCATCATTTTTTATGGCTGCATATTATTCCATGGCATATATAAGCCACATTTTCTTTATCCAATCTATTATTGATGGACATTTAGGTTGCTTCAAATTCTTTGCTATTGTAAACAGTGCCACAATATACAAATATTTTTAAGCTTTATTCTAAAATACAATTAAATTACTTGGAGATAGCTTAATACTTTCAGGTCTTGCTTTTATGCTTTGTTAGACAAACCATAACAACATTTATTTTAATCCTAGGCTGATTTTTCTCCACCATTGAAGCAATAATCTTCAGAGTAGTCTATCAGATGCTCAATTAGATGGAAAAAATACCTCATTTTTAAAGTCCCATTGGTAAACTCTCTCCTTCTTTTTCCTCCCTGGCTCCACCCAGCATTCCTTTCCCCACCATTAACACCCAAGAAATGTAAGCATGGCGCTTTATAAATCTTGAAAAGCCAACCACACTATTACCAGAATTTATTGACAATGCTAAAAACATTAAAAGACACATTTTAGAAAGTAGAGCTATGACTCTTAGGGAAGGATTTAGAAATTTACAGACATAGAGCCTTCCCAGGATCCCGCAAGTTGAATAATGAGGAACAGATTCTTAGTAATTGTGAGAAAATATGGTGAACCATTCTTACCATGCTGATACTTTGCAATGTCAAAGAGGTGACACATTCCAAATGATGCTTGTTGTACAATCAAGGAATCATCATGGGAACACAAAAGAGACAGCTCTGCTGCCAGGACACCCAAACATGGAGCATCAACACTTTTCTAATGGAGAAACAAAGGAGAACATGCATTTGCTGTGCATAGCCAACATGAAATGTCTGCATGCATCTGATCCTGTTATAAATCAGACTAAGATTTTAAGATAAGCTTCAGAGTTTGCAATATCTGTAATCAAATCCTAGCTCCGTTACTGACTCTCAATTTCCTCATCATGACAGGAAGATAATAAATTCCACTTTTTAACTGTTATTGTGGAGAGTAAGGGGTAACAGTAATGACAAGGAGAAAAATTCCTAGAAAAGTACTTGGACATAATGGTGACTCGATTAATGTTAGTTTCATGTGATGAAATGGGTAGCCATTTGCAAGTAGCAAATTCCCAAGATATGGAAAAGTAAGGTGGGATGTGTATTTCCGAAACCTTTAGTGCTTCCTTCTTTACATATGAAGCACTAGGTGTTTTTGCAAGTCACTGAGGAGGTATGATTTTTCCTCTGGAAGTTGTTCTGACTCCTCTCAGAGAAATTCATTTTTTAAAATGCAGAGCATTTCCTTTTGATGTCAAAGCTACTACCAGAACATTTCTGTATTTCCTTCTGCAACTTCTTCAACACTTAGACTGATCAAATATTTAATTTTCATCTTAATGGACCTATTTGGCTAGATCAAATCCAAATAGAGAAGGGAGAGATCCAAATAGAGATAGAAAAGAGGAAAGGTGGAAGGACATTTGCTTTATGAAAGTATGAGTGTCCTTTACCAATTTTGTGTGTCTTTTTTTAGACAAAGAAGGGCTCTGACCATACGTAGATTTGGTAAACTGACAGCATGGCTTGCAGATAGTTCTTTCCTCCAAGACGAGTGATTACTTTTCTTGGCTAGAGACTTTGATGATTGGAGCAATTGTTGATGGTAAACTCTAGGGGGATCCCAAGGCCTGTTTCTGCTTCTTTTGACCTTTTTCATGCCCCATTTTCTCTGCCCTTCATGTATCTTGACTCACCACTCCCTGCCCACTCTGTCTCTCTCTCTCACACACACACACACAAATTCCTGAGGAAGAAGTATGAAGTGATTTGGGTCATCTGGGTCATGGGCCAAGGCCGTAATTGAATTGTGATATGGGGAGTGATGGTCTCAGTAGGAGAAGAGAGATTATAAATCTCTTTCTTCCGTGGATATTCTCCTTGTATTCTTTCCCACCTGTACAAAGACTGGCCTGGTCCTTCCCCTTTTAGCAGCTGTGTGGCTTAGGAGAATCTGGGAGCAGACAGTAGCAGTGCCTCTGCTCTAGGCCCTAGGGAGAAATACTCTCTTTCCGTGGATGTCCTTTTCTTTGGGTTTGTATTCCAAGTTTTTTTTTTCCCACTTGATGGCAAGATCTTAAAAACCATCACTGTGTATAGGCGTGAGAAAAAGGAGCAAGTTTTCTCTCTCTACTGGGCATGAGAGAAGAGGAGTACCTCTCACAGCTTAACTTACTGAAGCTGAGCACCACTTACAGGGGATTGGCCTTACAGTCATCTTACATTACAAGTTTTGCCTCAAATGTCCTCTGATTATCCCTGCTTAGGAACTTGTTAGATGTGTAGTTCTTCGTAGATGTTTTTGTAAACGCAGCTTCTAGTGGTTTCCTTCTGTTGTTTGCCAGTTAGGATCTATCTACATGTATGTCTCTAGCAGAGTATGTGTGGTCTTTAGCCTAGACTGCATTTCCACTTACTGTCACCAACTAAAATGGCATGCTGTGGGAGTGGGACCTGACTCAGGGTAGGCCGAGAGAGGAGTAAGGCAGCATGGATTGTGGAGCACACTGATGTATATCCTGCACAGCCCCTTCAGAAGTGTGACAACCACATTTACCCCTCCTCTAAGACAAGACTTTGAGAGCTTTCAATATGATATATCCTTCCTTTATAGAAAACCTACCCAAGCACTAAAAAGAAGCAAATAGTTAAAAACTGAAGAAAAGTAGCTTCTCAGTATTCACTCCTAAACCTAAGTATTCCTGCTGAGTTTTCTGGCCCCTTTTTACTGTGCCCTTTCTTTGTAGATCTGGCCTCTCCAGTCCCTTATCTTAACAGTAATGGTAGTTTTAAGTGCTAGATTCCAGCAGCAACCAATTCTAAGGTTTTCAGCTGCTGCTTCTGGAAGTCACTCCTATTTCTATAAACAATGTACCTTTGCTTCTGTTTCTAACATCAGTTTGAGAAATTGTCTGTCTCAATTCCATCCCTCCACTTTGCCACAGTTCTCTCAATAGAGAACATTACTTATCATAGTATATTATTTTTAATTATTCTACCTTTGTGTTTTAATAATATATTGCTACTTTTGTTTCATAGAACAGAATAACAGAATAGGAATATAATAATAGGATAAAACATGATAACAGAATAGGAACATAAGTAGAATCATACAAAATGTAGCCTTTTGTGCCTGGCTTCTTTGAGTTAGTATAATGTTTTCAAGGTTTATGCATGTCGTAGCATGTACACAACTTTATTCCTTTTTTTGAGTGAGTAATATGCCATGTGAGTATGTTACATTTTATTTGTTCATTTACCTGTTGATGGACATTTAGATTGTTTGCACTTTTCAGCTATTGGGAATTTTGTTGCAGTGAATACTTTGTACAAGTTTTGTTTGAACACCTGTTAAATTCTTTCAGGTATATACCTAAGATTACTCGGTCAAATGACAATTCTGTGTTTAACTTGTTGGAGAACCAGTAAACTATTCTCTGCACTTTTATTTTTACATTTTTGAGCTCATAGCATTTACATTGTGTTCAGTAACTCATTTAAGTTTCCCTGTGCTTGGTTTATAGATTAATCCTAAAAGTTGAAAATCAATAATATGGTGTCACGATGATTAGGTAAAATTATTCAGTGTCCAGGTCATGCTCACTTTAGTTATATTTCCTTTCAGCATGTACATATGTCTTTCTCATCTGTACCCTGCATTAACTCTTTATTTTGTTTTTAAAAATATTTTTATTTGGAATTCCTTTTTGAGATGGGATCTTACTCTGTTACCCAGGCTGAAGTGCTGTGCTGTGACCATAGTACACTGCAGCCTAGAACTCGTGGGCTCAAGAGTCCTCCTGCCTCAGGCTCTCAAGCACTGAGATTATAGGCGTGAGCTATCTCTCTGTCTTTAATAGTCTTTTTTTTTTCTTTATTTACCTTTGTCTGTCTCTTTTATTTGGAGAGTTTCCCCAAATTTCACAAAGCGTGGTTGTTGCTTATTTAAGGATGTAATGCCTCTCTATGGGGTTTTGTGTGTGAGCAAGGCTTGGCGCCTGGTATACTTTATTTTAGAGCAGCTAGGAATGGAGACTGGGATCATACTGTAGTATATCTAAACAGAACGCAGGATTCTTTTCTCAGGGAACTTAACAATGGTTTTTGCAAAATAAAATTTTCAACTTCTGTCTGCCAGTGTGTGTCAAGAGGAATGGGAGACAACATAGGTTCTTCTGTATATGCTTTCAATGAATCCTTTGAATTAATGCATATGTTTTCAGCCTGCCTTTGACTCCCACCCCTTATCATTATTTGGCCTTTCATAACTCACTCTCTAGGGTTCTACAGGGAAAACTGCTTTTCTTTCCGCTAACTCCCATCCTACTGCTCATGGGTTCCCACCATTCAGTTCCCCTTCCAGGTTTTATCTTCTACCTAATGTGTCTTCTAGAAATTTGTTGGCATCACTAGCCCATTGAAAACACTTCATTAATTTTCTTTGTTGCTGTGTATTTATACGTCTAACAAATTTTTATTACCATCATTTTGTGAGTACTCTGGATAAGTAGGAGATATACACATGTGGACAACTTGTTAGATTTAGCTGGAATCCTCCATTCATTTTTAAATGCTGATGTGACAAAGGAACAAAGCTACGAAAAAAATCTTTGTTAATGCTATAAGTTAGCATGCTTAACTTTCCTTTCTTTGCCTGTTGAAAGTTTAATTGAAGAAACATGTGCTTTGAGTGTAGGAGTTTCTCTACCCTGTTGGACACGAGTCTTGTGAGACAGATTATCACTTTAAAAATACTTATGACGAGATAAAAATGATAGAATTGTTCAATAGGACAAGAATCTCTGACACTCTGGAGGACTTAGGCTAGAGTTATTATGAAGAAAAAAGTCTATCCAATGTAGGAACAGTACCAGAGAACAAATAAGGTGGCTGCACTTAGAGAAGGGTAGAACAAATATTCGTTGATGATCTACACTGTGTTAGCGAGAGAGATGCATAGACTAGGGCTGTGGGAATCTTAGATTTGAATTTGTCCACAATATTTAAAATTTTTTTTGGTATATTTGCCTGCCCAGTTAATTTCACTGGCTTTATAAGCTTTACAAGACATTATTTTAAAGAGAAAGCTAACAGTGAAGTTTTATGCTTCCCTGATCGTGATGAGCTGTTTGAGTCTAGCTCTAGTTTCAGTGTTCTGAAAAATGCTGAAGTACTGCCACCTGGTGGCACTTAGTGAACATTGCAGAACAGAGTAATAGCTTATTCCATTTGATTTCTCAAACAAATCTGAGTTATGGCTAGGAACCCTCAACTAACAATTTATGAGAATTTTCTGCTACACATGTGAGTTTACATATTTATTCCTTTGCAGTTGAAGAATGGGATGTATGCATAGAAGGGTAAACTCTACTACAATAATGGAAGGAGGTGATAGAAGATGAAACTCCAAAATGTCTATCTACTACTTGAGTGGAACTCACTAGAATATATCAAATGCAGAGAGAAACATGTGTCTAGGCCCTAGTCAAACAACTGTCATCAAATACTTGCTGCGTGTATAACATATTTTAGGAGCTGTGCAGAAAACAGTCTTGAGTGGTGAGATACCCTTAATCTCAAGACTCATTTGCAAAATTTTCAATGGTGAACCTTCTAGGCATTTAAATGGATAACTCAAGCTATTTTAGAAGTTATGGAAGGGCTGCCTTCCAAGATCAGAGAATCAGAAGATTGAAATAAGCCACTCACTCTCTCTTTTGGACACTAAAATAGGGAATCTGCATGATGCAAAGAACATCCTGGACTGTATCCCCTATCCAAGTAAATTATCTTATGTTCCAAAGCTGAGTTTAAACAACCTAGTAAAAACTCAGATATATTACAAAGCTAATCTAGATTCTTCATCTCAGTAAATCTGGAGACTGTTTGTACAAGCAGGAGAAAGTGGATAAAGATAACATCATGAATGTATGTTTCTTAGCCTCTTTACTTTTATCTCTCCTCCTGAAGTGACTCCAGCAATTGGGTAAGTAATTAGCAGAGGATGTTTAAAAATCACTGTGAAGGATGAATTGGGAAACAGAGGCTGAATATACAGTTTCTACAAAAGAGAAATGTTCATAGATAGTATAAGCTTTCTGAGAAGGCAGGCCACAATGTTATTTAAAGTAGAGACAATAAATATTGGCTATTATGAGATAACTATTTGTTCTCCATCTGAAATACAAAAATTAAAAAGTCTGATTGTATCCCAGTGTTTGTGAAGGTGTGGGGAAATGGGCCCTTTAATATTTACAAGAATGCAAATTGGTGGACAATTTTGTGTTACTAAACTTTAACTTACCATACTTCTTTATCTGACCATTATCTTACTAACTATTTCCAGGTACACATTCATGTACTTGCACAAAGATGCCCATTTTGTATTGTTTGAAGCAGAAGCAATTAAGTGATACTTTAACATCCATCAACTGAAAAATAGCTAAACAGATCATAATATGTCAAAAACATGGGCTATATACTGTATTTTAAATAATAAAATGAATCTACATATGTTGACATAAAAATATCTGTAGGATGTATTGTTTCAGTGAAAAAAGCAAATTGCAGAACCATATGTAAAAATAACTTTAGTAAAGAAGCAATAAGTAATAAAGCTATATATTTCAGTGTGTGTATGTATATGTAGATGTATACATTAAAAGAGGTTTGGTAGGACACACATCATACTGACATGGCTAAGGACAGGGTTGGTGTGGAGAGGATAGTAAAGGAAGACTTATGCTCTACCTCTAGCATGTTTCACAATGAAAACTTGAGGATTACTTGTGTAAATTTAAAATAGTTAAATAACAGCTTTCAAATTAGGAAAAGTACGTAAGAAGTCAGGTAAAGTTGGAAGAATTTACGAAATTACAAACAGTGGTCTACAGAGAAAATTTCAGTCGGCAAGAATCTGGTTTTGACATACTCATGCTGTTTGCATAAAGGATAACGTACCTTAATGAATTGTTTGAGAAACTCTGTTCTGATTGACACAAAGTCGTGTAGGATATTGCCTCCTTTTCTGAAATCCCAACCAACCTACTAGTACAATAGTACCAAGGAGCTGTTAAGTACTGTTAGGACCCAAGACATGGAAAGCAGTACTATAGAAATGCAGTCTTCAGAATCAGGTGGCATTGTTATACTCTGTGACTTACACGTCCTCTGGCTTTCTCAGCTGCAAATCTTAACACCCTGTTGATGATCATCATTATTCTGTCTTGCACGTATGAGCTATCTTCACTCATCCACATGAGCATTTCCTGTTGGAAACACAAAAGTCACCCTAGAACCATGAACTTTTCATTTTCCAAGAACCTTTCTTCTATTCTCCGACTTCACCAATTCAGGCATTCCTACAGTCTCCTGATTATTTCACACTTAACCTACATTTGTCTCCAAACACAGACAATAAGCATCTAGCATACTACTTCATCTGCTATAGAAACTGTATCTGGGTTTTATTTTCTTTTATTATATTAAAAATAGTTACTGATATCCACTATAATAGTCACTGCATTAGGCACCATGAAAAGTTCAGCATGAAGCTATGATATGATTATCAGCTGCTTTGCCTCCTCTTTTTCTTTCAAAGTACGTATTCTCCCTTTTATTTTTAAATGCCAATCTGCCTTTCAGCTTTAAAAGAGACTTAAAATCTTGTCTGAATCTGCAGTATCATCGTATTCCAGAATTCCTCTGCCAATTCACCACTCAAATATTCTGGCTAATAGTTAGAGAGTACATTACTGGAGGTAGGTTGGTGAGAAACTTCTTGCACATTTTTATTCAAATCTCTCTTGCTGTACCTTCTAGTTGGTCTTAATCCTCAGAGGCAAGGACACACTTACACCCTTGAGTGGGGAAGAATACTGCATATGCCTCATATGCCAATTGCCATTAATAGTCTTTTTTAAGGCAATCTGTCAGGGTCTACTATATTTATCTCAATGGTTGGCCAAACCTCTTCACCTTCTCTTACTCCCATTGTAAAAACTGATGTCTGTTTCCTAAGGTGAGAGAGTTTGTAAATCTCAGAGTGGTCAACCTCCGCCTTGTCCTTTTCAGGAGTAAGGTTCAGCCCTTTTTGAGAATGAGGGGGGCTTTTAGGCCTGGTAGGTATTAACAAAGTGGTTAAGTAACAGGCTTCCAAGTTAGAGGGGCTTCTCCACACATTAGCATTATACATATTATTGCTCCTTTCTCTGTTTTTATCTGCAAAATGAAATAATGGTAATCCCCTCAAAGGATTATTTTAAGGATTAAATGAGAAAACCCACATATTCAATATAGTGCCTGATATGGAGGCAATGCTTAACTCAATAAATGGAAGCTACTGATAGTGGCATGGGGTGAATAAAAAAGCATGCATGGGTGGGGAAAAGGAGGATTGATAATCACGGTGAAGGGTTGTGAAGATAACAACTTTTTTTAACTTTTAATTAAGTTCAGGCATACGTGTGCAGGTTTTTATATAGATAAACTCATAGTATTAAGCCTAGTACCATTAGTTATTTTTCCTGATTCTCTCTTTCCTCCAAACCTCCACCCTTTGTTAGGCCCCAGTATCTGTTGTTCCCCAATATGTGTCCATGTTTTTTTATCACTTAGCTCCCACTAATAAGCAAGAACATGCAGCATTTGGTTTTCTGTTCCTCTGTTAGTTTGCTAAGGATAATGGATTCCAGTTCTATCCAAATTCCTGCAAAGTACATAATCTCATTCTTTGTATGGCTGCATAGTATCACATGGTGTATGTGTGCTACAGGATTTTTATCCAGTCTACCATTGGTGGGTATTTAGCTTGATTTCGTGTCTTTGCTATCGTGAGTAATGCTGCAACAAGTATATGGGTACATATGTCTTTATGATAGAACAATTTATATTCCTCTGGATATGTTATACCTGGTAATGGAATTGCTGGGTCAAATGGTATTTCTGTTTTTAGGTCTTTGAGTAATCACCATGGTGTTTTGTACAATGGTTGCACTAATTTATACTTCCACCAACAGTGTATAAGCATTCCTTTTTCTCCATGACCCCGCCAGCCTCTGTTGTTTTTTTAACTTTTTACTAATAGCCATTCTGACTGGTGTTAGTTGGTATCTCATTGTGGTTTTGATTTGCATTGCTTTAATGATCAATGATGTTGAGTTTTTTAATAGGCTTGTGGCCACACGTATGTTTTCTTTTGAAAAGTATCTGTTCGTGTCCTTTGTACACTTTGTAATGGCGTTGCTTTTTTCTTGTAAATTTAAGTTCCTTATAGATACTGAATATTAGACCTTTGTTAGATGCATGGTTTGCAAAATTTTTCTTCCATTCTGTATGTTGTCTGTTTACTCTCTTGATAGTTTCTTTCACTGTGTAGAAGCTCTTCAGTTTAATTAGATACCATTTGCCAATTTTTGCTTTTGTTGCAATTGCTTTTGGTATATTTTTCATGAAATTTTTGCCCATTCCTATGTCCACAATGGTATTGCCTAGGCCGTCTTCCAGGATTTTTATAGTTTTGGGTTTTACATTTAAGTCTTTAATCTATCTTGAGTTAATTTTTGTATATGGGTTAAGGAAGGGGTCCAATATCAATCTTCTGCATATGGCTAGCCAATGGATAACATTTTTTAAATGCACAAAACAAGTTGGCTCAAATTAGGCACAAATTAGCCCAATACATTTTATTTTCCTTCACATTCCTTTTGGTCTTCATGAACACCAATACAGCTTTTTTTTTACTTGTGTGTATTTATGATTTGTAAAACTCATAGATGCTCCTGGTAGGAAAAATCAATCTGTTTTTCCAGTACTTCCAGACAGTTGGCTTCTGATGCCAACATATTAGGAATGCAAAATTGAGGACCATAAGACATGCAGTGCAGTCTTGGTCTCTAGTGGGGACTACATATATGAAGACCATCTGTCTGTGGTTGAGACTTTAAAAAAATGCAGTGAGGTCTCAGTTGTGAAAAATAGGGTTTTGAATTGTTGTTAGGTCTTCTTTAGATACAGTATTATCCATGAAGATAGAATTTCAGTGTTTTCTTTAGCACTTGAGTTGATGAGGAAGAAGGATGCATACAGATACACAGCATAGTTTCACTGTTATGTGAACTTCTGAGGGTAGTTTAGGCTAATACTACTCTCTAATGCTATTCTCTGCTACTTCATATTGTGTTCACCCATGTATCACCACATGAGACCTGGTTTCTCAAGTACCTGTTGATGCTGTCCTCCCCAAATTAAATTCCTAAAAGTGTGCCTCTGTAATTCAAATAAAGGGAAGTGACTTCATTTCACTCTTTGGTGTTAAAGAAAAACTTTCAGCTGTCAAATACTTGAAGGAGACGCAAATATAGCAAATAATAAAAAAGTGAAGCATAGCAAGCATACTAGCTTTATGACAAGAAAATAAAACTACTCATTTCCCCTTTACCTTTAAGATCTGTAGTTTGTAGAAGTCTGTAGACACTAAATTCAGAAGAGTGTTCTCAAACATATTTAAAATATTTTGGTATAAATTCTGAAACACAGAAACATTGCACAGTCAGCAGCCTTAGATAAAACTTTACCTAATGTCTATAGCTTTTTTTCTTGCTTAAAAGTTAGTTTTAATTGGGTTTCAATTCCTTGAAAATCAGTCAGTGAGTGACACAGAAAATACTTAACATCAAATTGTAAAATGCCACAAACATTTAAAGAATTTTAGCATTATCTCAGATATTTAAAAATATACAAAGAAAAAAGACAAATGAAAACATAAAAATGTAATTTTCTTTGAGAAGTACAATGAGTATTTCTTATTTAGTGATATTCTATAATCTTTATATTTTCTGTAATAAGCATCTACCATGTTTATAGGAGGAAAAGCTAAAATTTAATTTTATAAAAACTTGCTTTTCTGTGCTTATGAATGCATTTCCTCAATATTGTTTGTACTCATGTGATTTTGCTTGAGAACTCAGTATGTTGGACTTATTTTTATTGGATGCATGATTTTAAGTTCAGTTTCAAAAAGAACATAGGCTTGGCTAATAGATTTCCCCCAGTTATAAAAAGTTTTATTTCCTATTTTAATGATGAACATTTAGAAAAATTCTCACCTTTAAAATTTTACATTTTCTCTTGCTTTAGCTGTTTATAGATTATCTTTCTACAGCATGTTTTGAGATATTCTTGTACATATACTTTTTAATTTTCTATTGTCATTTAAAATGTAATAACATGAATATATTTTATTCTAACTGTTGCTTTAAGTTCATTGGAAGCCATAATTTGTGAATAGCTGCCTGAATAGCTGCCTGGATAGTTCTGATGGAAGTAGACAGTAATTGCTGTTTTAAGTGCTGCTTATTACTATATTTCTGTAAAAAAAATAGACTTTTATGCCTTTGTGATTTTAAATAGAAGACTCAAGCATGATGTGACTTGATTCTTATTTTAGCTGACACCTACAAGTTACCCAAACATCATATTTAAATATAAGCCAGAACAGGCGCAGTGGCTCACACCTATAATCTCAGCAATTTGAGAGGCCAAAGTGGGAGGATTGCTAGAGTTCAGGAATTTGAGACCAGCTTGGGCAACATAGTGAGATCTCACTTCTACAAAAAAATAAACAAAATTAGCGAAGAATAGTGGTGCATGTCTGTAGTCCTAGCTACTTGAGAGGTTGAGGTGGAAGGATTGCTTGAGCTCAGGAGGTGGAGACTGCAGTGAGCAAAGATAGTGCCATTGTACTCTAGCCTGGGTGACGGAGCAAGACTCTGTCTCAAATAATAATAATAATAAATAAAAAATATTGAATACATTTTATATGTAAATAGATGGAAACAGTAAGACTTATTGTTCCACACCTTATGTAGGTACTGGAAATTGTATTCTATGTGGGCATTGGGGAAATTTCCATGTGTGAATAACTGATATATAAAATATATGGAACATTAATAAACATGGGGCATTTGGATGTTGAAATGTTACATAACAACACATTTTTTTCTTTCTTTCTAGTATTGGAAGAAGGGTTTTATTTAACTCAGAAATTATTTTTCTTCTCCTAACTACCAGAGTGGTCTTCACTAGTAAAAAGTAAAAGTATCTCTGGGTATTCTCAGGTAGCCGCTTAGGAATATTTGGAAGAGGTCAAGTTGGAAAAGAATTGCACATTTGGGAAAATTAGCAGCCTACAAATCTGTGTTAGGGATATAGGAATATAGCTGAGAAAGTTTCTACATTAGAGTCACCTTGCATCAATTGCAGAAAAGACTATAATTCTCTGAGATTTATATAGACGCTCTTATAAAAAGAAATAATTAGCCTGATAGTTTTGCATCTGAGTGTTCTAAGTTCTCTCCACAAACTGAAGAAAGGAGAGAGGTGGCTATGCTGAGACCTCACCTTATACCATATGCCATGAATTTCTTCTCTAGCTTATAGAGCAAATTCACTGTATAGCAATGGTAAAGAAATGGAGACCACAGATGTTTGCTAATCTTACTATAGGATTCTTCCTACTTCCATCTTTCTCTGTTCCTATTCCATTCTTTGAGCAAACTCCCTATTTTTGCTAAACCAATTAACCAAAAATATCTTTATCCATTTGCTCCTATAAATCTTATAGAATTCATTAAAATCCCATGGGTTGTAGAATTCACAAGGGGTCCAGGGGTATAGATTAGTGCACTGACTATTATAACTAAAAAGAGTGAAGAGGAGGACTATAAAGATTGTAACAGGCTGAGACATATTCTGCAGGATTATAGTGATGTGTAATAATGTCCTATATTGATTAAAGGAAGAAAAATTTTACCTCCAGGTCCTCAATGTCCTCATTGCTGCTCCCCATTTCTTTTACCTTGTCAAGACTTGGCATGGCAACTAGCATTCTAAAGGATGACTCTATTTTCTTCAACTGAGATTCAAACTGCAGTAAGGGATCCACAAAGCTGACAAGAAAAAAGGCGTAATTATTAATGATGAGAGAACAAATGTAATCAAAATTTAGTGGCTATTTCTTAGTGATAAGCAAAAATGAGGTTCAACTTTTGGCTTTATATGACAGATGAGTCTTAAATATTCTCTTAAAAATGATAATGTTTTAAATATAAAGGAATTAATTTCTTTGTAAATATTATCTATAAACAGTTATTTAGAAATCAGAATACATTTCTCCATAATCATCATAATGCAAACAGTAGTTACATTCCCAGCCAATTTCACAAAGCCATGCTAAACTTAAACCACTGAACTATATTACTGCCACAGCTTCTGTAATGATTGATAATATGTTTTTCACATCTTAGTATTTCTTACATTGAGCTGCATCTTCAAATTGATGGCAAATGAAGCTTGCCTCAGAAGCTAGAAAGATTATCTGCATGTCTATGCAATATAGAAAGACTGAGAAAGAGAATGAGAAAGAAATAATAGTTGCCAAATTATGATGGTGGAATTTGGAGTAATTTCTTATTTTTCACAATTGTATGTTTTTAAAGATATAACATTTTAAATACATCCAATTAGTGCAATAAGAGAGCATAATAGCTTATCATACCTGGAGTTCATGGCCAAGATCACGGATTGATTACTTAACAGCCCTGAGTATACATCCAATAGGCTTCTAGCTTCATGTGCCTAAGTACCACATTAAAAAAAAAGAAGAAGAATTAATGATTACAGAGCAGTGAGACTCATAATAGGATGTGTACTTCTCCCTTTTACAGAGATTAAAAGAACCAAATCAGACTGGAAAACATTCTCAAGAATTCTTAGAAGTGTTGAGACCAAATTGTAATTTAAATCTACAATAGTATGTTTGCCTAAGTGGAGGTCTTTTACAGTTAACCACTATGCTTATATGATTTGCATTTCCAGACAGCATTTTGTTAGGTGTGCTCTTTACCACATGCACTTCTGTACACAAATATAACTATTAAGTCCCATCTACTCAGTGTGGAGATTGCCTATAAAAATGCCAGCCGGGTGATTTAAATAAGGTCTTATTAAAGAATGACTAAACTTACACTATAGAATAAGAACCACTACAGGACAATGTGCAGCTGTTGAATACAACCATTTAATCTTTAAAATGGTAATTAAAGGGATTCCACTAAGAATTTATTATTCTTTTTTCCAAAAAACTGGAGAACTAGACCTCCAATAGCCAAAACAATCTTGAGAAAGAACATGGAGGTTATGTTATGATTTCAAGCTATCATATAAAATTAAGTAACTAAAATTGTATGGATTGCTATAAAA
The DNA here is from genome assembly GCA_963573385.1 of Cacajao melanocephalus. Taxonomy (NCBI): domain Eukaryota; kingdom Metazoa; phylum Chordata; class Mammalia; order Primates; family Pitheciidae; genus Cacajao; species Cacajao melanocephalus. The sequence goes on from CAUYLG010024937.1 coordinate 20,641, forward strand.
ACAGACTCAAATCTAATGAAATAGAAAGCCCAGAAATAAGCTCATTAATATATGGTCAACTAATCTTTGATAAGGGAGCCAGGAGTTTCCAGTGGGTAAAGGATAGTCTCTTCAATAGATGGTGTTGGGAAAACTGAATATCCACAAACAAATAAATGAAATTGGACCCTTATACCATATACAAAGGTTGATTTGAAATGGATTAAAGACAAATGGAAGGATGTGAGGCTGTAAAACTCCTAGAAGAAAACATAGGGGAAGAGTTTCTTTACATTGGTTTGGGCAAAGATTTTTTGGATATGACATAAAAAGCACAGCCAACGAAAGCAAAAGTAAACAAGTGGGACTGCATCAAACTTCAAGCTTCTGCACAGCAAAGAGAACAATTAACAAAATTTTAAAAATGCAACTATGGAATGGGATAAAATATTTGTAAAACATAAATCTGATAAGGGGTTAATATCCAAAATGTATCCAAAGTGTAACTCATGATAATTCAATGGCAAAAAATAAATAAATAAATAAATAAAAATAAATCAGATAACCCAAATACAAATGGGCAAAAGACCTGAATAAAATATTTTCCAAAGAAGACACACAGAAGGCAGTCCCTTGAGAACTGGAACTAGACAAGTACACCCACTCTCACCACTCCTCTTCAACATAGTACTGTAAATCCTAGCCAGAGCAATCAGACACGAGAAAGAGATAAAGGGCATCTAAATTAGCAAAGAAGAAGTTAAACTGTCTCTGTTTGCTGACAATATGATTGTTTACCTTGAAAACCCTAAAGACTCTTCCAGAAAGCTCCTAGAACTGATAAAAGAATTCAGCAAAATTTCCAGGTACTGGAATTATGAATACAAATCAGCAGCTCTTCCACACACTAATAGCAACCAAGTGGAGAATCAAATCAAGAACTCAACCCCTTTTATAATAGCTGAAAAACAACGAGAACAACAACAAGCAAACTTAGGAATATACCTAACCAAAGAGTTAAAAGACCTTTGCAAGGAAAACTACAAAACACTGCTGAAATAAATCATAGATGACACAAACAAGTGGAAACACATCCCATGCTTATGGATGGGTAGAATCAATATTGTGAAAATGACCGTACTGCCAAAACCAATAAACGAATTCAATGCAATCCCCATAAAAATACCACCATCATTCTTCACAGAATTAGAAAAAAAGGTCTAAAATTTATATGGAACAAAAAAAGAGCCCACATACCCAAAGCAAGACTAAGCAAAAACAACAAATCTGGAGGCATCATACTACCTGCTTTCAAACTATACTATAAGGCCATAGTCACTAAAACAGCATGATACTGGCATAAAAATAGGCACATAGATCAATGGAACAGAATAGAGAACCCAGAAACAAACCCAAATACTTACAGCCAACTGATCTTTGACAAAGCAAACAAAAACATAGAGTGGGGAAAGGATACCCTTTTCAACAAATGGTGCTGAGATAACTGGCTAGCCACAGGTAGGATAATGAAACTGGATCTTCGTCTCTTACCTTATATGAACAAAAATCAACACAAGATGGATTAAGGAATTAAAGCTGAGACCTGAAACTATAAAAATTCTAAAAGATAACATTGAAAAAACCCTTCTAGAGATTGGCTTAGGCAAGGATTTCATGAGCGGAACCTAAAAGCAAATGCAATATAAAAAAAGATAAGTAGTTGGGACTTAATTAAACTAAAGAGCTTTTGCATGGCAAAAGGAACAGTCAGCAGAGTAAACAGACAACCCACAGAGTGGGAGAAAATATTCACAATCTATACATCTGGCAAAGGACTAATATCCAGAATCTATAACGAACTTAAACAAATCAGTAAGAAAAAAACAAACAATCCCATCAAAAAGTGGGGTGTGGACATGAATAGACAATTCTAAAAGAAGATATACAAATGGCCAACACACATATGAAAAAATGCTCAACATCACTAATGATCAGGGAAATGCAAATCAAAACCACAATGTGATACCACCTTGCATCTGCAAAAATGGCCACAATCAAAAAATCAAAAAACAGTAGATGTTGGCATGGATGCAGTCATCAGGGAACACTTCTACACTGTTGGTGGGAATGCAAACTAGTACAGCTATTATGGAAAACAGTGTGGAGATTCCTTAAAGAACTGAAAGTAGAACTACCATCTGATCCAGTAATCCCACTACTGGGTATCTATCTGGAGGAAAAGAAGTCATTATGTGAAAAAGATACTTTCACACACATATTTATAGCAGCACAATTCGCAATTGCAAAATCATGGAACCAACCCAAATGCCCATCAATCAACAAATGGATAAAGAAACTGTGGTCTACATATATTTTCTGTCATATAGGTCTATGATAGAAAATATATGTAGACCACAGTTATAGAGATAGATAGAATATTATATTTTTCTATATATATATATATATAGAAAATATATGTAGACCATTCTGTCTATCTCATGATAGAATGCTACTCAGCCATAAAAAAATAATGAATTAACAGCATTTGCAGTGACCTGGATGAGATTGGAGACTATTATTCTAAATAAAAGTAAATCAAGAATGGAAAACCAAACATTGTATGTTCTCACTGATATTTGGGAGCTAAGCTATGAGGACATAAATGCATAGGAATGATACAATGGACTTTGGGGACTTGGGGGGAAGGGTGGGAGAGGGGTGAGGGATAAAAGACTATTACAGAGTGCAATGTATCCTGCTTGGGTGATGGTGCACCAAAATCTCACCAATCACCATGGAAGAACTTACCCATGTAACCAAATACCACCTGTACCCCAATAACCTATGGGAAAAAAAAAGAAAAAGAAGTGCTTGTTATGGTGAGTCTGGATAAAACAAGGGAAAGAGACATGGGTTATTGCTGGACATCTTTTAGACTCAATCACATGTTAAAATAAAAAAAAATCTGTTCATTGCACATTTATCTCCCATTATATAAGATCATGTCAGAAGCTGAATACACAAAGTAGAGCTCTACAAAGGCAGCTATTAGGAATTATTATTCATTAAATTTAAAAATCTGGGACAAATGCTAGATCAGTTGGATCATTAAAATTTAAAAATCTGGGACAATAGGTATAAGCTAGGATGGCCCCAGTTTGGGTCACTACAGTTATAGAACAATAAAGAAGCTTTCCTTTCTTTGCTCTTTTGGAAATGTTATTTGTAATTTTGCTACCTGGTATAAAAGTGCACCCAAGTTTTCCAATGGTGCAGTTTCCTAGATTTGGGTTTGTTTTATCCAGTGGAAATACATGAGCCAAGGATGTCTGCTTGATATTTGTGACTATGTGACCTTTGACCTTTAGTCTATTCCTGTTGCCATTAAAAGTAGTTTAAAGACTGCCTGGTTGACTAGGCCATCTTGGTCATTTATGCATAAAGATACAGCTAAGCAGGCCAGGGTACTAAAGAGCTTGCATATGGCATGTACTCAGTAAATATTTCAATAAAATAAGCCATGGTTGGAACTATTACTGAAAGTCACCAACTTCTAGGCTGTTTTCCTTGTAACATCAGTGATGTCAGAGCAGCTTTCATGGCTATGTATTTATGACTCAATAGATATTTAAAGAAGTCTAAATAATCAAAAAGTAATGTCAGTAGTTTCTTGAAGTTCCTAAAAAATGACCTTACATCATTCAAAATATCAATGAATAACTTCTGCATTAGGGCATCAGAGTCACAAGATCCTGCAAGAAGATTTACAGCAGAAACACACACACACACACACACAAAGAGAGAGACCGATTACTTATCACAGAATCGCTGAGTGAATCGCTAGGTGAAGATCTGCCTACCACAGTTTTCTGTTCATGGAATGTTGACTGCAGATGTTGCTTCTGGTTGACATATCAAGCTAAGTAACTAAACGCTGATATTTGATATTATTTGATGTCATAATCAGATGTTCATTCAATGAAAGTCACTGCCAAATTTTGCAAAGACTTGCAGAAATTGAAATTCTAGTTAATGTTATCCTTAACTTGCTGCTTTGGTTCCAGGCTTTAATTATTTTTTAGTCTTTTAATCAAGTAAATGATGACAGTGGGATGGAACAGGGGTCAAAATTAGGTTTGGAGTATTGTTTTCTCATCATTTATCACAGGCTGCTTCAAATCTGTTTTATTTTTATTTTTGAGTTTATTTTTTCAGCACTGAGTAAAGTTGATACCATCATATATATTTGGTCTGCCCTAAGAATGTCAAAGAGAGTTCAAATAGATGCATTTTCCAAAAGACATAGATGCCTATAGTATACCTAAGAATTTTCTAGTTATTTCCTAAGAAGTAGGTGTTATATATTTTGGAACATAGTTGTCTAGATTCTCTGACAGAATGAAATAACTTTTGTTACTATAAAAATAACAGGGGTGGAGAAAAAAATATGTTATCATAGGCTTTATTAAAGAGTATACCTTGGAAAATGAATTATGTAAGCTGCTCCAAGAAAGAAGGGGTCTCTGGCCAAGACCTACACATCACACCTTCCTCTTGGTGGTTGCCAACATACATTAACATAGTAAAGAATCTGATTGGTCCTCTGATGAATAAATCATTTAGAATTGCTTAATCTGGAGTTTTCTAAAGCTATTTATCATGAAACTCCCGTCTTGTGGTAATTCCCATAGAAACACTATACCAGTTGTAATATTATTTCTTTAAGTCTGTTTTCTTGCATTAATTGGACTAATAACTTACCTCCTGTAGTCCAAGACATTATTCCTATTTATTTTATCTATACTAATCTAGCTCTATTTCCTTTCAGTTATTTTCTGCTAACAGGCTATGGCAATCCCTCCAAATGCTCTTAGTGCCACATGATCTTTTAAAATCAGTGATTCTCACTCTTCCCAAAGCTCTTGAGCTTCTGTTATCTAGTCTCATGATTTTTTCCCCCTTGATTTTTGAAGCTTCATTGTCTTCTACTCTATAGTAGAACCATTGCAATGTAGCTGGCATTTGGCCAGTTTCTGGTTTTCTCGCTCCCATTTCTCTTACCTGCAATTGTTACTTTGCTCTCAGATTCGATCAGTATATCTGTCATTTCAATAAAATGAAAACATTCCAGATTATGGATGTTTCAATAAAATGAAAACATTCCAGATTATGAAAACATTTCAGATTATGGTCTCTTGACAGACCAATATTGACCTGACTTACCTTTTTTTTTTTTTTTCTGGATAGGAGATTTACCACACTGTTTTTCCCTGCTGTGGTGGAGCTCTTAATATCTACTGAAAGTGTTACAGAACCCAGGCCTGTAGTTTCTGCCTTGGTCTGGGCCAGTAGTTTAGCCCAAGAGGGCCACCTTTCTGCCCTGCTGTAGGGTTGAAAGTATGGATTGATTCAATTTACTTAAGAAAATGTGGGGAATGCCTTCAATATATTAGCATTGAGATACAGTGACAAGGAGAACAATCTAGGCAGGAACCTGTTTTTATGAAACATTCTACTAGCTGAGAGTTTTGTCAGTGACTGCTGTTATAGTTTAAAACATAGTTTTTTAAAAAAGGAATGCTGTCTTCACTTAGTTTTGAGACACTGGCTGAAGGCTGGTCAGTTTCTTTGAGCCGCTGATTAAGTCCATACCCCCAAGGACTTCCCTTATCAGGCTCTCACGCTCTGGAACTCTGCACATCTCTAATCGCCTCAGGGCCAGGTACTAGACAACTAAGAACAGCTTCTATGAGCCAGAGAAATTATTCAAATAAGCCAGTTCACAGGGAGCTCAGGAAACCTAGCTAACCCCACCCAGCTTGCCAAGCACAAACTGCCAGCTACAGCTCAAGCTTGTTATTACTCTGTCCTCAGGTGCAGTCCGTCTGTGGCCCTGGGTGGCACCATTTTGTTCTTTTATTTGGAGCTGCAGATAGACAAAAGTTTTGTTATCCATCTAATTGAGAGTGTTGGTGTGTACCTCACCATCAAAAGAACTTTCTTGTAAAATTTAGCTGCAACCAGCAAAGTTTTGGTTTTTCCCTTCATTGTTATGGAAATTGCAAAGGATTTAGAGGGACTAGTTGGTGGTGAATAGGAGGTGGAATCACGATTTTAAGAGAGGAGAATTCCTTTTTAAAAAAATTACCTTAAGTAACTTAATTTCCCCGCCAAGGACTAGCAGGTTAATATACCCCATTTATTCACTTATTTATTGTGTGTTTACTATTTACTGTGGCCCTGGAGTTATAACGTCAGGAGGTATGCAAGAAACAGAAAGTGTGTATCCTTCTCTTGAGAAGCCTATAGATTAATAAAGGAGACATGATATGCACTTAAAATGATTAGAGAGACAAAAATCAATCATGTAGTAATGTAATCAAACCATCCCTAAGACAATAAAAAAAAAAAAGAAAAGAAAAGAAAAAGAAAGAAAAAAGAAAACAATGCTAAAGAACTACAGAAATAAGTTTGCTTGCAATTTTCAATAATAACTAACTTAAAATCCCTTTTTTAGACTTTCCTAGTTATTTTGCTGGAGAAATGTTTGTGTTATTGCTCTATCCCTCAGCTCATTCTTCCTAGCTCTGAAAACCTTTCTCTGAGGCACACAGGGCCTGGCTGTTTCCAGCCTTGCCATGAGAAGCTCAGATGTATTGGAGTCATGTGGATTTTGAGCTGAAGCAGCTAACGAGGTTCTCTCAAGGGATGGATTTGGAGGAATGTGTTGGCAGTTCAGATCAGATGAAGCTATTTATTTTAAAACTTGGGTGCATTTCAAAAAGGAAAATGGTTTCAGCCCAAATCCATTTGCTATACTAACCTTCCTGGTTGGGGAATTGAATGTTTAGCTAATTTATTTTTGATGGGCAGGCTTCTGTGTGTTTTAAATGATGGCTGACTGGCCTGGAATTTGGACTCCTCTAGAAGGCATTGGGTGTTGCTCTATGGCTTTCAAGGGAACTCACACTTTTCCTGGAGGAGATGTAGGAAGCTGTAGTTGATCAAGCCTCTGTCCTTTCTGTGGACCTACTCTCCAGTGACTTTCAATCATTCTTCCTACCTTTCAATTCATACTTTCTTATTAAATATCTACCTTAAGTAAAAGATTGTGGCAGCCTCTGCAAGGAATGCCGAACACATCAACATAGAGAGGAGGCCAGGACTCTCTACAAGGCAGAATACGCGCATTGCCATAAACGAGGCATAAAGTGCATGGAGTCACTTCAAACTGGGTGAATCAGACGGAGCTTTACAGAAAGAGAAGTGCTTGAGCTGGAACTTGGAGAACAGGTTTGGTTTGGCAGCTGGAGAAGGGAACTGTAAACTACAGTGGGCCAACTGTCTTCTCCACTTGTTTGGATAAATAAAATTGTATTGGAACACAGCCATGCCCATTCATTGATGTATTGTCTATAACTGCTTTCACACAACAGAGTTGAGTAATTGTGACAGAAGCTGTATGGCCCTCAAAGTATAAGAAAATTTACTATCTGGCTCTTTAGAGAAAAAGTGTGTGACCCCTGTTTAAAGTCAGTTGTTTAAGGGAATGATATATGCCCTTGCTATTTGGACTTGATGTAGGCCAAAATATATGACTTCATTTGGCAGGGATTCTGGAGACAAAGTGCCTCTGAGTGCTGGGAGTGTTTGGATGATATGATGGTTCTGAACGTCAGGACAGTGAGTGTGGTAGATGGACGATGGAAGAGAGATGCTACAGGCAGGAAGAAAAAATTCATAAGTTCATGTTGTCACCTAAGTGAAAAATAATGAATCTGGATTGGAAGCATAGCTGTGATGAAAGAGAGAAGACACAAAAGATATTGTGAATAAAGCACTGTAAGGGTAGACCAAAGGAAAGAGAGAATTGAGGATGGCTCTGGAGTCTTGAGCCCGAATGACTGGGAATGTCAATGACCCCTTCTCTGAACATCGATCCATCTGAGCAGGATGAATTGGGTACTCCTCCCACCCTTCCCCAATTAGGAGAAGGGATAAAGCTGGAGTGGCTCCATCCCTCCAGGGCAGCTAGTGTTGACAGGGGAGGTGGTCAGAAGCTTTCGTTATAGAGGGAGCAAGACCCAAAGCCTTGCCTATGGAAAAATGTCTTTTACTAGACAGAAAATCAGGCTATGTTATCTCTGAGACAAAAATATTGCATGAGTTGGAGGGGTGTCCTTGTAATTTCGGTCACCTTGGAGACTTGCCAGATGAAAGACAAAATGCCCAGTTAAATTTGAATTTCAGATTAACAAAGATTTTTTTGCAAGTATGTCCCAAATATTGCATGAGAGATGTTTATACTAAAGATTACCTGTGGTTGATCTGGAATTCAAATTTAATGGAATAAATTTCAGATCAACAGTCAATAATTTTTTAGTGCAATATTTCCCAAGTGTGGAATATATTTATAATAAAAATTATCTGTTGTTTATCTGAAATTCAAGTTTAGGTGGGCTTTTATTTTTCTCTAAATCTGACAACCCTACTGTGCTGTGGTAAGCAGCCGTAGCTCTCACTTTTGGGCAGACAGAGCACAAATTGGGACACCTGTATTTGCTTTCCCATGTCGGAGTAGAGTTGACATCCCCAGAGTTTCTGGAGCCCACAGCTGAGTGTAGGATAGCTCAGTGAACATCAGGCCTGGGTATGAGGCACTTTTCTCGAGTGTGGACAAAGGATGGACCCAGGGGTGTGATAGGATGAGGTTTTCAGTGGTAGTGGTTTGATCATCTAGCTGAGACTTAAAAGAGGGTCTGGACTAAACAGGAAAAGCGAGTTCAAGATGGAGATAAATTCCTTAGAGGAGCCTCCTTTCAAAGACATAATTCTGGAAGGAATTGTCTTGTGACAGACCAAAGCAACAACTATGCTAAGTGAAGGTTCCAGCTTCTATCACACTGGCTCCAGTGTACAGATCTGCCTACCTCAGTCCTTTGGAACTTTGATATGTTAGCTCAGTTAAACAGGTGAACATTATCTATCCACAGTCATGGAGCTATGTGGTAGTTAATTTTTTGTGTCAAGTTGGGTAGACTGTGGTATCCAGTAGTTTGGTTTAATACCAGTCTAGATATTGCTGTGAAGGTATTTTCTTAGAGGTGATTAAAATTAAAGTCAGTAGACTTTAGATAAAACTGATCACTGTCCGTAGCGTGGGTGGTCCTTATCAAATCAGTTAAAGGCCTTAAAAGAAAAGACAGGTTGCTGAAAGGGGAAGGAATTCTGCCTCTCAGCTGCTCTTGAACTCAAGACTGCAACATCAACCCCTGCTGGAATTTTCCAGGCTGCTAGCCTGCCCTGCTAGACAGTCCCTTAAACTGTATTAATCAATCACTTAAAATCTCTTTCTCTCGCTTTCCCTCTTTCTGCCTCTGTTTTGTTTCTCTAGAGAACCCTGATTCATACAGGCTGCCACACAGGTGATCCTGGAGTGGCAATGACTTCCATCCTACTTCCCACCAATCTTATCCAGAGCCATTGCTGGTTTCTGGCAGCCATAGATTCCTCTTCCCAACTCCAGGCCTGTGCAACAATAAGACCGAACTCCCTGGTTACACAAATAGGTCATCAAGATACAGTCTTTAGTCAGGGGAGGGCAGGACCCACCTGGCTTGGGTCACACATCCAAGGGCTATCATATAGGAGAGTGGGTTGCTCCCCATAGCTTGATGGGTACAGCCTTGGCCTTGCAACTCTGGGGTCTGGGGCTGTGCCCTTTGACCTCAGAGATGCTCTCAACACAGCAGCTCAAAATCACTCTGCACAGAATGTGCTATAGAGCAGTCTGTGTCTAAGAAGGCCATTTCACCAAATTTCTTTTCCTCTTTCTCCAGCCCCTTCACTGGAGAGATGATGCAAACAAAGACATGCAGGTGGACATGGAAAACAGGGTGGATGGTATGTCTGCCCTTCTCCCCGCTCCCTAGCAACAGCCAGATTATCCTTTTATAAGTCTTTTCATGGAAATTCTAGCTTTTCTGTGCAGGTTTCTTCTCTGTTTTTTGTTTCTCAGCATCTTTCTCCCTGCCTGTCTGTGTCTATTTCTCTTCATCCTTTCCTGCCTCCCACCACACCCTGTCTCTGTCTCTGTCTCTCTCTGCATGTTTCTTTCTCTCTGGTGTGATTTCCTACATTAACCACCGTCCGTTTCTTCGATTCCTTCTTGGCAATGAGAGCTAGAGCACCATTATGCAACAAGCAGTCCTGCTTCCTTGCTACCTTAAAATAATAATGTTTCATGGTGACAAATGGATATGGTTAACAATGAAAGTAAAATGCTTAGCAGGCAGGGGTGTGACTGTGTCAGATTTCTCTGCTGTTAAAAACGGACAGTGGCCTAAGAATCTCTAAAGAAAGGAATTTGTATATGGGAATAGTTGGTGATGTCTGCCAGGTGGACTACTCTGCCGTTTTATTCTTAATTTAGCTTCTATGAATCTCCAGACTAAGTTCTCAAAGGTGAAACAATAGTCAATCTTAATTTACTAAGTTTTTCTCTTGTCCTAAGAAACTTAAAATATGTTAGTGGATGTTAAAATCTGGCCTTTCCAGATTTACATCTGTTACTTTTCTTTGATAAAAAAATAAAGACATACAAAAACACTCAATCTGAATTAATGAAGAAACATTATGCTTTTTGTGCCCTGGTGATTGAAGTTTCTACATTGTGTCAGAAAAGGCTCAATTAGAAGAAAGAAAAAAAAAGAAGAAAGAAAAGAAAGGAGTTTTTCTAGTCTTCTCTTCCCTCCTCACCACTAAGAGGGATACAAGATTAATATTAAGAAATCTCCCACCCAAATGCAGTCTGCATGTGCATATGTGCATGTCTGTGTTTTGCACGCTGCATGTTCTCCTGGGTACAGATGGCTACTCCAGGAGCAGCATATGTGGGCTGTGTATGTTTGAAAATCAGCCTGGTTGTGCGCATGGAAAGAAGAAAACAAGAGAGTGAGGTGGAAACCACACAAATCTAAATCAAAAGCAACTGTTCTACCATGAGGAAAGCAGGCAAACCTTGCTTTGTGCACACTCCACTCTTTCTTTGCCGCCCAGACTGATCTTTGAAATAAAATAAAGAAGCGTGGCAAACTAACTGAAACATAGGTAGAAATAATACATTTGGGTTTCAGAAAGAAAAAAAAAATAACCTGGCATAGCTTAAAAGGCACCCATTTCATAACAACACATGTGCAAAGAATTACAATAATTGCAGTGCACACATCAGGAACAGACAGAGTGAACAATAAATATTAAAAACACATTCCTAGAGCTGGCCCTGTGGCTTGGCAGCCGCGCACAGCATGAAGACCTGCAAGGGAGTCAAAGGAAGCCTCTCTGCTTTTCCAGAGCTGTCAGGGCTTGGCAGGAGCTGAGGTGGGAACCTTTGGTGTGTGAGGAAAATAGATGGAGGAAGGTGGTGGAGACTATGCCCAGTGGTGTGACTCCTGTCGCCTCCTGGCACAGCCTAGGGTGGCTTCAGGAGGGTTTCAGAGAAGAAGTCAGCCTCAGCCATTTGGGGCTCCAGTTCAGAGCTGAAGTGGAGCCAGACTGAGAAGGAGGAGGGATGGGGATAGAAAAACAAACACCAGAGAACAAACGGGCAGAAGGTAGTGCTGGGAACAGCCAGCCTGTGTCCTGCATGAAAATCCCAAGTCCTCTCTCTCTCTCTCCCTCCAGGCAGCCTACAGCATGATCTAGCATGAGGGACTTCACCGGTGCCGAGACATAGACTGGCAAAGTGTTTACCTTCATGGACTAAATACATTGATCTGCCTTTTTTCTTTTAATATTTGCTGTACAGTGGGGGGATGAATTCCTCTGGTGGTGTTTTCCAGAACCTTCAAAGGCACATTAACCAAACATTAAAGGTACATAATGATCTTTTCAGTGAATCCCTTCCATTGTCAGCAAAGACAAAGGCCTTTCTCTTAAGTATAGCTTTGGCTTTGAATGTTCAGATTTTGCCTCTTGCCATTGGCAGGGAATCGACTCTGGAATCCTTGCATCTTTGGCAATGAGAGAGGTCAGAGGGTGGGAATTTAACTGGAGAGTTTGGTTCCCATGCTGAGAATTGAGGTCTGAGGATTCTTAAGCTGCAGGCCATAAACATTCTAAGAGACCTGGAGATAGAATTCAGGGAGTGCCATGAAAGTGGATGAAAAAAAGAGAGACATCTTTATTTTTGCTAATCTCTGAAATTTAGCGTTCCTTCTATCACAAATGTAGGAAACAAACTGTAGTCATGTTAGTAATACTTATGACTTTGTCACAAGTAAAAATTACAGATATTTTAATGTCATTTTGTTGTTGTTTCAGATGTCTCCAAATTATTATTTCAATTCCTCACAACTTTGGAATTATAGCAATTATTAGACCTGTTATAAAATCTTGTTATTTTATGCATTAATGGAGAGGCAATTATAATAAAATACTTTGATAACTGTATTTTCATGTAATTCGTTTCCCTTGGCATCATATTATGTAGTGTATTTTATTCTTGTTAAAAAAGATGATTCCGAGCACAGAGCACATGGCTGCATTACCAGAAGGTTCCATGGCACACACAGCATTCGCCAGATAGCAAAGAGTATCCAGACTCAAAAGCAGTCATGACATGCTGGTCCCTCCACACAGAGGACGCCACAGTGGCCCAGCCTCATGTGCATCTCCACACATGGGTAGAGAAGGAAAAGGCAAACATATGTCTCCAGACACAACACTGAGGATTTAAGAAGGAAATTTTACTTACCTGCTTCTTAGATATGCTCAACAAATGTTAGCATTTGCCAAGGCGAACATTTGCATTTTATCTTCAGTAGTTTTTGGCAGAGCTCCAAAATTTTTACATGAAAAATAAAATAAAATAAATCCCCCCAACACCTCCAGTGTCTCCAGATACTGGCCAAGAGTGTTTGCCTTGAATCACAATCAGTAAGGTGGAAAAAGGCTGATGATGAACTGTTTTGCCAGTTTCTACACCAAGTGGAAGGACAGAGAACAGCTGTAAAAGGGGTGGGGAGAGAATCAGATAATACAAGACAAGATGAGGTGACATCTCTGAAATCAAGGCATCAGCTAAAAGAACTGACACCCACAAACGTCAGAGAGGCGAGTTAGAAAGTTCCTGTATTTCCAGTTGTCCTCACAATAGAGGGCGGGAGGAGTTCAGATTTGGAAGCAATGGTTCCTTTGATTGCTTAGAACCTGAAATCCTGCTGAACTCCCCTTGTACCAATACAGAATCTAACACTGGGAGGGGTGCTGAGAGAAACAGGCTACTCACAACACTCCAAAATATCAGCCTCAGTATCTGACTCACAAGGGACCAAAGTTCTGTCCTGGAGAAAATATGGAAAATAGTAGTAACCTTCATGGACAAGCTTTTTCAACTTGAAAAGAAATATTGAATGTTATACTAGGGTTTTTGCTATACAAGTTAAGAGAAAGAGAGAAATGTTTGGAAGGATCTAGATTCATTATGTACCAGACACTATATTAGTTTTTTTTTTTTTTTGTATATTTATCTACCTTATTCATCCCTTTCAACACTTAGAAGAGGTATTATCAGCCCAAGTCTTTCGGATGGGGGCACACTGAAGTTTAGATAATGAAATAGCTTGATTGAGGTCACAGAGCTAGTCAGTGGGATTTAAACCCAGATTTGTCTGATCCCCCAAACCAGTATTCAGTTATTTCAAATGTTTCCAATTATAAAAATCTCTGTGACTAAATCATTAAAATCCAAGAAGTCATTATATAAGTTGAAGGATTAAATTTCAAGTTAGGAACATAAATGGCAATGTGGTAATAAGTTACATGTTGTCAAGAGAAACTTTATAATAGCAAACAAAATTGTTTCTCATCTGCAGAAGCCAAATGGGCTTGTCCATCTATTTTAATCCTCAACTTAAATAAATATAAACGCAGGTACCTGGAACTGAAGAGTTCCTTGATGATCTACTCATTTTCCCACATAGTAGTGCCCTGGATTTATTGTCAGAATGTGAAACTGTCGTCACCATTCATTGTAAATAGGAAACAGGAAAATCCAGCTGGTATATAAGATTCTGACCAAATTTTATTGAGTTCAAAGTGTGTTTTTGCACGAATTACCATCTCTTACTGACTGTATCTGCAGGGCACCCAAGGTTAGAGTTAAGGCCAGGAAAATGGCTATTAAAAATTAGGAAAAGGTAACAAAAGAAAATCTCAAAGACATGCCAAGATATTCATCAAGGAAGCACTGCTCTTCACCATCCATATGCCTCCTCCCATTTTAAGAAAGCCGTGATGAGAGTGGACATATTTGAGGTCCTCCTTAAAATAATTTTATTCCATCACATCATGGCAAGATATTGTAGTCTACAAGCTACAGGCATGAGGTGCTATTTTGGGATGACCTTTAAGGCCTTGCCCAGGCTTCACTTTCTGTGGTTTTTAGGAGGTTAACAATTGTTAAGAAAGAAAAACCTCTAAAGGTGTTTTCATAATGTCTTGTGGCTGTTAGAACCGAAAGGGTTTTTGACTGAAGTTCAGTTATGCAAGACTACAGCTCTTTCGTGCTGCAAGTTATAGGACAAGTTATAGGATTTCAAAGACTTAGTAAATAACCTACGATCAGAAAATTCAATTTGTTCATGAGGTGGAGAAAGGCATCCTGCTATTGAGTAGTCAGATGGAAAACATGCAAACCACAGTTTGTGGAAGAGAAAAGAACATTGAAAGCCCTTGCCCAGAAGCACAGGCAAGTGCAGGAAACACATTCAGCAAAGTCAACGTGTCCATTGTAAATGTGGGAAGCAGGAGCCTCAACACCAATTGAAATTCCAAACTGCAATAACCAGAGACATCATACCCAGGTCAATCCTTCCAGTGGGGAACACTGAGGAGTCTATGAGATTCACTCATGCAGAAGTAGGTTTGAAACAGAAGATTCCTGTCAAGTAAAAATGCTTTCTGGATCAGGCACAGCCAGTGACAAGCAAAGCAATTAGGCAGTGATAATACCAGCAATAAGCAAAGATGGCAAAAGGCATAATCAGACAGGGCCACCTCTCTGTTAGGCAAAAAGATGAGCTCTCCTCTGAAAATAGAAGAAAAACTCATCATAAACACACACTCATTATTGCTGCAGAATATCTTGGAAAATTGCTTTGAATGGATTGGCAAAAACTATATTTACATTAAGAATCACCTCCCTGTCCCAAAACGGATTATTACCTACTACAAAATCTGGCTGCTCTTTATTGCCTTAGTTTTCTGGTGTGCTTTCTTTTCCATATCAAAGAAAACTGTGGTGTGTAAAATCAGATTCTATAACACTTGTATTTTTTGGCATATGTTGTAATATTGGGGTAGTATAAACAGGGCCACTGCTAACCTCTTTGCTACTCTTGTGCAAATTTGAAAAAGAGCTCTTTTCTCCATGTGGATAACGGGCCAATGCCAGGGCGAACAGTTTGGTAAACAGAATATGGGCTGGATTTTAGTCTCACTCTCACCCTAAGCTGGATGTGCAGTCCCAGGGGCAATGTTCTCTCCATCACTAGATAATGGGTCGTGCTAGGTTCCATTATATATCAGTGAGGGTAGCAGATGCTGTTGGTGCCTGGCCATATCCCTTCAGCCATTCCAGAGGTTACCTGAAGCTGCAGTATTCAGCTTTCTGTATATATATCAAGAATTCTTACCTCAAGCTCCTGTCTCTCTCTTCCTGGGGCTTTTCCTGGCTTCAGGAGCATGTTGGACAAGGCAGAGGTATTTAATGCCCATAAGCAGTCCTCAACCAGAGTGGTGGAGTGGAGTTGGTGGATAAATCCTGTGGCCTCCTTGCCACTAGATGAGTCAATTCTGAGGTGTGTTTGCACAGTATCCTATAGGGTCTTCAGCATTCTCACATCCTTTGTTGATTTCCTTCCCTTCCTTATTTCACCTTCTGTTATGAACCGAATATTTGTATCCCCTCATATTTATATGTTGAAATTCTAACCCCCAATAGGATGATATTAGGAGGTCGGCCTTTGGAAAGCAATTACGTCATGAAGACAGATCCCTGATGAATGAGATTAGTGTCCTTAGAAAAAGAGATCTCAGAGGGTTCTCTTGCACTTTTTTTTTTTTTTTTTTTTTTTTTACCACGTGAGAAGTCACCAGTCTACAACCTGGAGGGGCACCCGCATCAGAACATGACCATGCTGACACCCTGATCTCAGACTTCTAGCCTTCAGAACTGTGAGAAATAAGTTTCTCTTGTTTATAAGCCACCCAGTGTGTGGTATTTTGTTATAGCAGAATGAACTAATAAAGACACTTCCCCATTCCTTCCTTATGCCTCCTAGGACCAACTTCCAAATCCTGGCATTCTATTCCTTGTCTCAGAGTCTACCTTTGAGGAGCCCAAATTAAGATACTGGACTTCCTTACTATGATTGTAACTCTTGGCTTGATAGACCACCACCCCACCAAGATTTAAAGCATTAAATAGAATTTTCAGCACATAAAATTCTTCATGAATGGGGGTACTATTTCACTAGTCAGATAACATTAACAAAGGAAAAAAAAATCACACCTTAAGAAGAGAAGAAGCAAAATGGTCACCCAGAGAATTTACAATGAGAAAGTATTCTATAACAGTCTTAAAGAAAATGTACTTAAAGGCAAAGCAAACCATATGTCCTGGCAGTCGGCAGAGTAGGGGGAGAGAGGAGAAAATGGAATGACTGTGCTTAGTAACATCTACGCAATAGAGAATGGCTTTCAGGTTTAGTGTGAGGTTAGATTGTGAAGTTAGGAGGACTGAGTGAGTGAAAGAGTAAGGGCTCAATGCTTTGAACCTCACTGCATAAGCTTGCTGGAGGCTGGCAAAAAAGAGAAACAAATGGGTGTAGGGAAAGACATAGCGTGGAGCAGGTACTTTTTATCTCTCCATCCAGTTTTAAAGTTCACCCCCAAATCTGGGGATTCCATTCAAACATTATGGAACCCTTTGTTGATACATGCTGAGCACAGTGCTAGGCACTGCTTCATAAGAGAGAGAACTGGACACAAATTGTATCCTTGTGAAACTTGCAGTCTATTAGAAGACCTAAGATATGCGAAGACTTTTGGCACAGGCAAAAATAAATGCCCATAAAACTACTGCCTACTAGACTCTAAGCATCTTAAGGGCAGAGCTGTGTTTTCTACATCTTTACATGGCATGCCTTGAATATAGTGGATGCTCATAGACGAGTGGTGTTTGAATAACCCAAGGAAGAATCTCATCATTTGACACAAAGTTTCACGGAAAAGCAGAGAAGGCAGAAATCCATTGTAGCTGGGGAAATAAGGGAAGGCTTCCTGGAAGAGGTGGCTTTGGAGCTGACTGACAGTCACAAGGTAAAATACACCCAAGTGAAATGGGCTCTGTGAAACTCTGCTTTGCTTGTCAACAGAGATCTGAGATCAGGTTTGGAGATATGTCCTTTCTTCCACTATTCCTTGGAATCTCATGGGTATGTATACAACTCTAAATTCCTTATATTTTTTATTAAGAACTAAAAGTGGTTTATTATGAAAACATCCCAAGTCTGAGCCTTTTTTTCTCTTGACATCAATGAAAGGGTTTTATTTCACTGCTTTCATTGCAGCTAAGGGACTATTGTTAGTTAATTCTTCATTGTTGCTCAGAGATATACTTAGAAACACAAGCATACATTTGAAGATGGGAAACAAAAAGATGGAAAAAATGCACCCTGTTTAGGAAAGCCAAGCCTCCCCAAGAGAAAACAAAAGGCTGCCAAGTAGATTTGCGTTTTAACTTGTGATCCTTCTTGCTCCCAGCTTGTAGCCACCTAACTCTCCTTCACAGCCGATCTCCCTTTTCCTCTGCCAGGAATCACAGCAGTGCCCTCAGTGGGTGTTCCATGTATGTCAGGAGAACAGCAAGTATGTGGAGGAGCTTTGCTTAGGGAAACCTCTAACAGGCAGAGCTCTCCTGTTGACCCAGCAAGGTCAGCACCTACCAGATAGATAGACTACTTTTTGTTAATTTGTGAACCATATGAAATTGCCATTTGTGTGAGTCAACAAATGGTCAAAACTAATAGAAAAACTAGCCCACCACCTAGGAAAAAAACAAAAAACAAAAAGTAAACCTTGAAGGGTTTTTTAATTTGCTGATCTCGATTTTGCCATTAAAATCTATTCACATAGCAGTTATGCTGCATAAAAATTCTTAGCAAGTCTAATGAGGTCACCATAGGAAGAGTGGATTTGAAATTCAGTCCTTGAGCAGAGATGGGTAAGGAACATCAGAGACTGTGCCTACTCTTAGATCGATCCCATGGTCGCGCCTCTCTAAACTCCTCCCTGTGGTGCTGCCTGAAAGAAAGCTGATCCAAGTTTCTGTTCTTCTGGAATCAGGCAACTGCTCTGTTCCCTGATTTCTTACCTCTAGCCATGGAAAAATCAGTTTTATTCTGATATCTTCCTAGGCTTCTCCAAAGCTACTCTGCTTCTGCCTATAAACTTCCTTCTCTTCCTTCTACTTCTCCAGTGAACTCACTGCATTCTAAAAGTTTAGGCTTTTGGAAAGCAAAGCCAGAATGCCTTGGAGACTTTCTACTTTCTGATTATAAAATGAACTTCCCCTGGGGCAAAGCAAATGCGGCAGGGGGTAGTGGGGGAAAAAAGTGGAGGAAGAAAGTAATTAGTATCACAAAATATTTAGCCACAAGCAGAATATATGGTAGAGTGGTAGAGATTGGAAATGTGCAAGAACATCATCTCCTTAATAATTTTCCTCAGGTCAGATTTTAATTGTCTTGAAGCCTGAGAGACTTTAAGACCAAAAGAAGAGCTTCTTGGACTCATTTGCCTCCAGCCTTCTTCCTCTGGGACAGTGAACTAGCGCAGTCCACACCTCACGAAGGACTAAGGCTGATGTGGGTTTGTGAGATGGATTGGGCTGGTTCCTACATTGTTTGAACTGGTACATTACAAATAATCTGAATAAAAGCTTAGGAATCACTTCCAGACATTCAGGATCAGAGCAGGACAGGCTAAAGAAACTTCTCCAAACCCTAAGGTTACAGTTCCCTCCTTGAATGTTGTTTTTTTAATCTTAAAGCCATTCAACATTTTTGTTTTACGACTGCTTCAGGCTCTTTGCCACCCATTGGCATGAGGGTGGCACTGGTTTATGTTTAAATTTCTTTCTTTCCTTGACTGTTTGCCCTGTTACCCAGGTGATTGACTCAGCTACTTCTGAGTCAATCTTCTGAAAAGTCATTTTCAGAAGCCTTACCTTTTCTCTGCACCATCAACAGCAAATATTTCAGGCCTGAATCAGAGAGCCATTGTCTTTGTGGAGGTTGTCATGGTGCTGACTTGTCTTCATTGGTGTTCTCTCCCGCAGGGATCCTGCCAAGGAAGCCTCTCATAGGGTGAGCTGGAGAATATATTACCATTTAGAAGAACTAATTTCATTTAGAAGTTGAAGTTTCAGCCAGGCCTTCTGAGAGTCAGAGTCAATGTGAAGGTGCACTTGGGATGATCTAGAGAAGACAGTGAACAACAAAAACTAAAAGCCAGCTGACATACTGCCCGAGAAATTTCTGTTAAACAATGTTTAACAGAAACATTGTTTTATTTTTTATTTTTTGGAGTTGGGGAAGCAACTTTAAATAATACACAAGGACCACATAAGAGGGATATGTACCAAAGAGAAAAATTTTGTGCCAGATAGGAAGTGAGATATAATAAAAATGAACTAAGTATTCTGGTGGAATCAGGAAGAGAGAAAATGTTTATGGATAAATCTTATTTGGGGGTGAGAGCATGAATGCCAAGGAGAAAAAAAACACCAAACCTGCTGCTTACTGAGTTAGGACATGTTCTTTCATTAGTTTCTTAGTGTGTAAGGGGAGGTAAGGAGTTCCCTGGCTTGTTGTGAGAAAAAAGCTTCAGAGGGAAAGAAATGGAGTAGGCTGAGGCTTGTTGGTGGGGCTGAGATGTGAGCAAATGAAACCTAAAACAATAGTCACAATGATGAAATGCATCTAAGTGGCCTCAGAAGGACTTGGAATGCAGCCCTGTCTATACTATCGAAAGAAGAATCCAGTATGGATTTTCTCCCCCGATTATAGGCAAAAGGCAGGAGGGGTTGAAAGACAATAGTGAATGGCACTTCCCCCTCCTGAGTATGGCACTGAAAGGTGTTGAAAACCAGAGGAACACCTTTTACTGCCATCTGTTCAGTTCCACAATTATACAGTTGTCAACCATGGGGTCACAGATTTAGCAAGTTTTTCCACTTACAGAAAAAAAGTGGCCGGGGGAATTTAATGTTTTTTCTTCAAGAGCTTAAGCAAAGATGTTTTCATGGCCTTAGATGTGCTGGGGCCAGTTTCCAATCTTGAACTCACTTGCTGTCCACAGGTGGCAGAACCATCTCTGCCGACTGCTCTCACAGGTTATCTCAGGTAGGACATAGTTCTTAGTGCTGCTTCATGGCAGATAAACTGAGTCAGAAGGGTTCGAGGGGCTTGTCTCTGGGCCTGGGAGAGGACAAGGAGTCTGGAGTTCCACAACCCAGAACAGAACACAGATGTCTGCTTCAGTCTTGCCGCCTCCTCTCACCTTGACACACCACTGGAGTTTAGACAAAGGCTGACAGATCCTGAAACTTTCCCGGGGAGGGTCAGTCTCAGATACTGACAAGACACCGAGGGACTGCAGCTGCTTACTATGGAAAGAGCATGACCTTATGAAGAAAGGAAATGAAGGCCTGTAAAAGGGACATTTTTATAAGCAATATAAAAGGAGATACTTTTTGGGTTCATTTCTTTTTGTGCAAAAATGACAACTAGGGATATGAATCAAAGTTCGGGCTGGATTAGAAGTGTGTGCCTCAGAAGCGGCCACTGGCAGGTCAGTCTACACTCTGGTTCGTGGCTAGTCCCCTTCTCACACCCATCAGCTCTAGCCCTGGATAACCTTCATAGCAGCGTGGCAGAGTCGGAGGAGCTAAAGCCCTGTAAGCTGTGCATATAACCACAATATACGCTTCATCACCACATGATTTCGTGGCCATGGACAAACTGCTTAACTTTGCCTGAGCCTCAATGATATTATCAACGAAACAGGGATATTTATATTTTCCTTGTTCCACGGGCTGTCGTGAGGGTCAACAAGAGGACATAAAAAGAAAAATTTTGACCACACAGACTACTGTATACAGGTGTGAGTTCTAGAAAAATAAAGCCTTAAGTCTGTTGTTCTGTAGAGCATTGCTTCTCTGCATAGAGGACCCAATTAACTGTAAAATGTAGAATGATAAGTGATGACACTTTAAGTGTTGAAAGTGTGTGCAGTTTTACTTTTTGAAGGGTGGCCTCATAAGCCTTAGATTCCTTTTAGCTTTCTTGAGGAGATACCACTGTCCCTATATTCTGCCATTTTTCTTTATAAAAGAGTTCCGGGTGTAGTGGCTAATGCCTGTAATGCCAGCACTTTGGGAGGCAAAGGCAGCTGGATGACCTGAGGTTATGAGTTCGAGACCAGCCTGGCCAACGTGGTGAAACCCCATCTCTACTAAAAAGTAAACAACAACAACAACAACAACAACAAAACACAAAAATTAGCCAGGCGTGGTGGCGTACACCTGTAATCCCAGCTACCAAGATCACACCATTGTTCTCCAGCCTTGGCTACATGTGAAAAACACCATCTCAAAAAAAAAAAAAAAAAAAAACGGTTTCCAGACCCTCTTTATGTATCACATGGTGTCCATTTCCCATGAAGAGGCGTGAAGGTTTTACCTTACGGCTCTCTTAATCTTCCTGACAATTGAGGTTTTATAATTACTTTCATAAAATGTATGATGTTAGGTCCACTCAGGAGAAAGTACTTGTTTTCCATAGACTGCTGGTAAAATTTCATAAATCCAGAATCCTACATTCTTTGGATTTCAGACTCTGTAGTTCAATTTCATTAAAACAAAGAAGCAGAAGGGCAAAAACATATGCCCCTGAAACCATTTTGTCATATGTGGAACTAACCCAAAGACAGTGAGGTTTGTTTCCACCTTCATTCTGCCCCACCATTTAAGACTTAACATTTCTTTGCCCTGGTACCAAATTTAGGGCAGGGTTATGGGGAGGAAGTGGATGCCAGGGAAACATATATTTTATTTTATATTCATACAAATGTCTTCTTCAATTTTTATTATAGGCCTGCAAGCTGCCTAGGCAGGAGGAAATTCTGAATGAACTCAGCTTTTAGTGACCAGGAGTGGAGACATAAAAAGAGCTTTTCAGCCTCTCTGGTTACAGAGATAAGTACAAAAGGTAACTGGCGTTAAGTCTGTAGTAATAGCTGCTATAAGTACTACCATGATTTGAATCTCTCGATAACTGATTCTAGGAAGGGAAGAATATTTATCAAGCCATTAGGAGAGGCTGTTTCGTGCTGATAAGATGCCTACAACTGATGAGGTCCACCTGAAGTCAGGGTGAGCCTGGGCTGGATTTACAGCCATTTGCAGTGAGAGCAAAAACATGTTCTCCTTAAGAACAGCATGAGGCAGTCAGCGAGATTATGCAATCTGTTGCCTGGGGCAAGCCTATGGAATCTTAAGGAAACAGAGTTGGTGAGCACCCTAGCATGTAAGGTGATTGGGATACTGTACTAATATTTGACCAGTAAGTCACAATTTCATTGATGTTAAGGGTGAGGAAGTAGGGGGTGGGATAAATGAGACAGCAAAGTTATTAATCTGTAAATCTCATTTTTCAGAAAAATCTCACACTGAATTGTAAGGTGCTAGACATGGGATTATCCTGGGTTTTTTAAAAAGTGAAATCACCCATTTAATACAACTCCAGGGCCTTAGTTTGGGTTATTAGCACCGTGAGAGAAAGTGCAGTACAGGCAATATTAAAGTTAAAAACAAACAGCAGTAAAGCAGTCGCCTGCATTTTATATTCCTTGTCTGTTATGTTTTGCACTCATGCATAACCTCATTACCAGCTTTTACATTTTGCTTTTAAAAAATACAAATATACTACCTCACACTTTAAAAAATGACTTAAGTTGGCTTCTAAAATAATAACTTGTTTTTTAAGATTAATCTTATTCTAAAAAGTAAAAATATAAGATGTGATGCAGATATGCTGACCCATAAGGGCAGTTGAGTGACCTCTCCAGTAAGTCTCTGGGACATATCCCCCTAATGCCTTAAGGGGAACTTTCTTTTCACTTTCTCCTGAGTTGGTTTTTCAAAAGCATATAGATTTAATTAGCAATACAACGTTTCTCCCTCTTTCGTCTGCGCTCAACATTTGCTTAAAGCCTTCTCATGAGAAATAATATTTACGGATGATTGTCTGGAAGATACACAGTTATTTTATTCCACGAGATGTGCTAGATTTTTATCTCTGGATCAAACCAGACCATCAGAGAAATGATTATTTGCATCTTACTGGTTTTCCTTCCTCTTGAAGAATCAGTTTTACTAAATTTGTAAATTCAGATTTGGTGCTTTGATGTTATACCTTTGGTCTGCTTTGAAGGCATATTTAACAAACAGCCCTATGTAATTTGCTGCTGTCAGCCTGGCTGTGGTGAAAGGCATTTTCTCCTACCCCTCTCCTCTGTCCCACCAAAACATCTACTTTAGAAGAAGGAGAACTCAAGTCATCCCAGCTGGGCTGTGTGTGTGTGTGTGTGTGTGTGTGTGTGTGTGTGTGTTTGTGTGCTTGTGTGTCTCTGTGTGTGTCCTGAGCATCTGATATGTTCTCCTTTTATCAGCACTTGTGCCTTATCCAGGGTCCCTTTTGGTTTTGATCCTGAAGACTCACAGACACTGCTGTGGCCCTCCTCTGGTAACTGCCTGGTGTTTCCTCCATCTACTTTTCTCTTGCTCTCCTCACAGGAAGTATAGCATAGCTGGTAAGAAGACAGACTGGAGCCAGACAGCCCGAGTTTGAATTCTGCTCCATTGCTTTCTCTAGGCTGTATGACTTTGAACAAGTTTCTCCTCTGTGCTTCAGTTTTCTCATTTCTAAAATAGAGACAATAATTGTACCTGTTTCTTAGAGTGCTGGTAAGGGGTTTAAAAATGTTAAGTGTTTAAGGTGATGCCAGAAACACAGTAAGCTCTATATAAATGTTAGCTATGATTCTTACTAGCCTGATTGGTCTCATATCATATTTTACTCTACAGGTTTTAGTTACCCCAAATTATCTTGGGAAGAGATGGGAAACACATAATTCTAAAATGTGAAAATTTAAATGGAGAATCATGGTGACTATTCATTTAAGCCCAACCAACATGTTAATTTTTACTTTAATTATCTGGATTTTTTATGGAAAATGCTGTTTTGCATGAATTGTTTTGGATGATCACGGCAGTTTCTCTACTGTACTCCATGTGAACCAAGAGTCTCCCTATTTCTTTCTTAAACATTGAGTTAAGTGGTAAGGCCAAGTCAACTGGGTCTTAAGTGAATATTAGGAATCATATCAAGAATAACCCAATACGCAGTTGCCACTCTTGGAGCCCTTCCTATCCCAGCCTGTTGTGTACAGAGCTTACCTGAATGCCTCTCCTGACTTCAAGATGTCAGTGGGATCCATGACAAAAATCACACCCATAGGTTAAAGCCCCAATTCTTGTTATTCTGCCACTCTCCCAGCAGCAGGTGAACAATGGACCATGGGCATCAGACAGGGAACCTGGCTCTGAATGGCAGCCTGAACCCTCTCCTCAGAGGCTCCCTCCTAGACGCCAGACTAGCTATGCCCTGGGAGACAGCCCCATTTCCTGAAGGCTTTGGCTTTGCTTCTGAAGCAGCAGGAGCCAAAGAGAAAAATGATTCTTTTCCAATGTGCCTCACTCCTGCACAGTTCAGTGTCTTCCAGAACAAATTTCAGATGTTAGATTCTCAGTGCAGGGCTTGCTTCAGAGGCTAGCTCTTACAGTGGTGCTAAACAGATAAAATATTAAGCATCAGCGCATTCCCCAAATCATTAGCGCAGAATCCACAGGTAACGAATTCAGCTTGAGGCTATTTGAGGCCTGTTGTTTCTGTTTCCCACCCATCGCATACAGTTTTCAGTAATGTACTCTCTCTGCACAAGATGAGGGTACATACACTGTGTCCCCAGAAGGCTTGGAATGTCTCATTTTTGCCAGAAACTCTAGCTCTGGGGGCTCCAAACTCTCTGTCAGGAGCAGAGAGGAAGAAAATACAATCACATAGCTAACTCACTGATGAGAAAATGCTATTTCTTAAGCCAAATTACTGATTTGAAACAATTTGGAGGATTTAAAAATCTATAAATATAAATCAGAAGTTAAAGAGTACACCTTCCCTTCTTTTCATAATTATTTAAAATTGCTTCATTAGTTGACCAACATCACCTTTAATTCTTACATTGACCCTAAGAGGTTGGTAGTTTGGGTTCCTGTTGTCTCTGAGCTTCCAGTAGAGAAGTCAAATCTCAAGAGAAATGGGTATATACAGATCTCCTGATGAGCAAATAGAGACACATTTTGAAGGCAGTCCCAGATGCCTGATCTGGGGTTTTCCTCATAGTCTAACCTTAGTTTAGCTCTGATTAAGTGGAAAATGGCATATTCACTTTGCACAGAGGCAGCCCAAGTATTTTTAGTAAGACAGAAACACATTTTCAATTTAGAGATGGTGTCAGCTAGATGGATAAATTATGTAGGCCAAAGTGGGCTGCTGAGCTACAAGATTTTGGAATAGAGTAAAGTTTATTAAACTTTCATATAAACTGTTTCATGTACATTTGTGATCACACAGTTTAAATATAAGTTATTATTTGAAACTTTTTTTTCTTCACTGGACTCATGAAGTCAGCGACTAGTTATTTCCTGCCTGGAATTTATAAAAGCTGTATTGATCTTTTAGTTTAATGGTTTAATACTGTTAATCATTGTAAGGGGTTGTAAAGATTGTGTTTCAGCATTATCTTCAAATATGCAAAACAGCAAGTTAATGTAGAGCAATCGTGGTTATTTGATCTTAAATCTAGAAGAATACTGAGAACAAATGGAATGAGGAGTAAGAATTGGAAGGGAAAATAATTCTACTTTAATGTAATGCAATGATACATCAATTTAAGGATGACTACAACATGGCTAAAGGCTGAACAGCAGATAATATAGTGTGGCAGAGCCACTGGACAAGTTGGTGAATGAATTTGTCTTCAATGATAATCAGGTATCAGGACCATTTCTGTTGTGACAGAAAACCCAGCCCAAGTTGGTTTAAGTCAAAAGGGAATTTATTCACTAATGGAACTAAACATTCCAACATATCTGATTTCAGACAGGGCTTTACTTAGCAGGGTTACTGGGACCCTGTTGGTTTGGCTCTGCTCTCTGTTATATGTTGGATTAATTCTTGGGCTACATGGTTATTGCAATTATCTACTCTCATGATGTTTGAATTAAGATCCAAAAGCTTCATTGAGTTTAATGGCATCCCATCATCTCTGATGCCTTTCTCCAAACAAATCACTGTGATCACTGTGGCCAGAGATCCTGAAGTTCTGTTTGGTTGGGCTTAGGTCACATGACATCTATGGAGCTGAGTGTGGAGTCATTTTTTGCCATTCCCGCTGTAAATGGAGAATTGGGAAAGAAAGTACTCAAAACAGAAAGGGGGAATTAGTAAAGGAAGTAGGGTGAATGGATGCCAGAGGGCCAAAACCTAGTTTTTGCTATACATAGCATAGTAATTAATAGGAGCAATAAAGGAAAAAATACACTAATACAAAAATTCTAAATAGCATTAACAATGAACAGCAGCCCAAAGAACGATTATTAATCTTCTGTTTTGGAGACATCCATATATCATTTTTTTCATGTACATACTTCAGAGAAGTATTAGCTAAAGACCATGGCATTTAATTGTAATGAAAGACCTAAAGTGTTTCCAGAAGTTTTCAACTGGGTGCAGAGGTCTATTACACTGAAAGTGTAGCAATGTGCTTCTTTACCAACTCTTACCTTTTCTGTCTTGAACTGAAGTATTTGTACTGAGAAAAATAATAAGAGTTAGGTTAGGGGATTTGCCATTTTGAGTTGCCATGAAGGAATACCTTAGGCTGGATTAGAATTTATAAAGAAAAAAAAGTGATTTGGCATCTGCATGAGTGAGGCCTCAGCCTACTTCTACTTCTACATATGATGGAAAGTGAAGGGGAATCAGGGTGGGCAGAGATCAGATGGTGAGAGAGAGGAAGCAGGAGGGGCTAGAGGGAGGTAGTGCCAGGCTCCTTTTACTAATCAGCTCTCTTAGAAACTAATAGAGTGAGAACTCACTCACTCCCCATTCACTCCCGTCCCAAGGGAAGCATTAATCTATTCTTGAGGGATCCACCCCTAGGACCCAACAGTTCCATTAGGCCACACCTCCAACATTGGGGATCAAATTTCAACATGATGTTTGAGGAGACAAACATTCAAACTACAGCAGGAGTCTTCAGGTAGGACTTAGGCTACAAGATGATGAGCTTAGCCTTTCAAAGGCATCTGAGAGATGCATAAGTGAGTCACAAATCCAATAGTTCCTGTCTTACATGGATGTGGGCAAGTGCAATGGAAAAGTAGTAAGAGCAACATAAATGTAGTTGATGAACTCTGAGCACAGAGGCTGAAGTTGAGCACTTGCAAACCCAGGGAAAAAACCATCTGAACTTAATTTATCAGCACTGTAACCAGAATGTATCCAGTCGACCATGGGCCAACATAGAATGTTTGCATTCTTGCTGTATTTGTATTTGCTTTTTCCTTTGGCTGCAATACATATTCTCCAGCTTTTACCATGATTGACCCATGCTCATCCTTCAGGCCTCAACTCTCCAGTGAGAGCTTCCTGACTCCCTCACTTTGCCCCATTTACTTAGCATTCTGTTTATTTCCTTTATAGCACCTTTTTTAAAATTTGAAACTACTGTTTATTTACTTGTCTATTGCCCAGGTCTTCCTACTAGAATTATGCTCCTTAAAGGTAAAGATCTTATTTATATTACTCACTTCTGAATGTCCAGCATCTAGTGCCTGGCACACACAGAAGGTAAATAAATGTTTGTTGAATAAATGTTAGGGACACAGAAAGAACAAAGTGTATGAGAAATAAAATAGCTCACTTTGCCAAATGCAAACAACAATAAGAATCAAGGCCACTTCTGGCAAGAGGTTCTGAACTTTTTTTGTGTAGCAGATCTTCTGGCAGTCTGGTGAAGCCTATGGACCCCATCCAATAATATTTTTAAATGTATGAAAATACATTTTTGATTCAATTTTCAACTTACATCAATTCGTAGGAACACAGTTATCAAAATATTTAAAAATTTGTGATACAGCAATATATGTGCCTATTTGTTAAGGTAGGCAATAACAAGATCTAGCCTGATCTAATAACTAACATGATTTTAAGGTAATAAGGAGAGTAAATTATATTTTGAGATTTTGCAACAGCCATAATGTGATGAGAAAATATGTGTGACTTCTATTGGTAACAGTAGCTTGTTGTCTATTATAATAATTGAAGGAAATGCTAAATTTCATTAGAAGTTACTGAAAACAAAGGTGTAATTTTTTCCTCATTGAAATATATGGACCTCCTATATTCTACCTACACACCTCTTAAGGGGATTGTTAAGAACTCCTGGAGCTAAGTGCTTCACCATTCCATGTATATATGGTGGAGTTAAGGATTAATGTTAGAGAAATCAGCAGTTATACCTAAATCTTGTCTGTAATTGCCTGGTGTATGTGTGTGTGTGTGTGTGTGTGTGTGTGTATATATACGTGTGTGTATATATATGTGTATATATATACACACACACGCACACATATATACATATACATATATATATACACACATACATATATATACACATACACATATGTACATATACACACACATATATGTGTATATATATACACACACGCACACATATATACATATACATATATATACGCACACATACATATACATACACATATGTACATATACACACATATGTACATATACACACATATACATATACATATACACACACATACATACACACACAGTCATGTATTACACACACACATATACACACACACACACACATGCACCATAAATATATGTATGCTAGCCATTAGAAAACAGTTCTTATTTAAACAAAATGTTCTTGCTCTCATAGAGTACTGAGCTAAAGGACTCTTTAATTAAGTACTGCTAAGGAAAATAACCTGATCCGGTGACTCTACACATTGTTGTTACTATTCTGGTTCTGTGATTTGATAAGTGAGAAAACAAACATTTATAGAACATATGCTCTTATAGGGATAAACTATTTAGTCAGGTGGGTCAAGATCTTTTGCATATGCAGGGAAGAGTTAGCACTTCAGACAACTCTATTCTTTAAGACACTCACATGTCACATCTTCCTTTTGCATGGGAAGAGAATCAGTCCATTATGAGTTTTCCCTTTTTCAGTAAATAATAAAGTAAATATTTCTGTGGCTGTGATATGATGCACCTATCTCCCCAACATTATGTTTTATAATAATTCCTTTATTTCTGTCTTTGTAGCTTATACTAAATTTCATAGGGGAAGAGATTCACTTTCACTGCTAGTTTGAAAATATGTAAAGGGTTGAGCATTACAGATCTCATCTTTATTCTCACTCTTGACCAGAAAAACATCATCCTGCAAAGGAGGGTCCCAAAAGAGAAACAAGAACTAGGGGTAGATTGCCCCCCTTAGCTCACTGGGAGAGCATTTAGAGCACGTCAGAGGGCATGCGGAAAACCATCTGTGTTACTCCTCAAACTGGAAGATGGGGCTGTGTGAGTGAGTGCATCCATTTCAATAAGGACTTCAAAGAGGTGTTTAAGAATTTACTTTCCACTGTGACCCCAGGATAAACTATGATCTTCACACACACTTTCTCTTGATTATTCCAAGGTATCATTAAGAATTTAGAAACATGGTTATAACTTTAAAATTTTTCAAACATTGTGAAGTGTAGTCATTTTTGATGCGAGTGTGTTATTTTTTAGGTGTTTTCCATGCCTATACCAGCAAGGCTTGGTTCTAATTTAATTTAACATGTGTATCAGTCAGTATATACTAGATTCTGTCATGGTAACAATCCCTAAATCTCTGTATCTTAACCCAAGAAAAGTCTATCTCATACATTTTTCTTGTGGTACAATATAAAGGCTTCTCTTCATTGTAGATACTTGGAGACTGAGGCTGATGGAGGCTCCATCTTGATACACACTTCCACAATTGTCATACTAGAGGGAAAGGAATACGGAAAGCAAGAGCCAGCTCATAGCGTCACACATGCCTTCTCTCATATTTTATTGTCTAAGGAAAGTAGCATGGCCACACTAAACTTCAAAGGTTGGGGAAGTGCAAGTCTTGTGCCTGGAAAAAGAGCTGGGAATGTTTGTGAAAGGTCTTATGACTACCACAGTGCACCCTCTGGTTACTAAATATTTTGTTCACTCCTTGTGCCCAAGGAAGAACAACCCAAAAGTCCCACCTATTGACAGCCTCAAGCTCAAAGCTCAGGATCTCTGAGGGACATTCAGTAGTCACTATATCAGGTCTGGATGTAGTTCTTCTTAAACCAGAGATCTGTGAATTAAAAGGTGTGTTTTGTTCTTTCTATACACCTGATATGTAACGGTGGAACAGGAATAGAGAAATCTCAATATTAATATTAACATTCAGAAAGAGGAAGAATGGGATACACCTAGGAATTCTAAAATCCCTCTGGGCAGAGGTGGCAGGAGCCTCCACCCCAGCGGGGTGAAAAATGTTCCTTCATCAGACCTGATTCTGCCCTTCTTTCCTTTCTCTGAGAGGCTTGCCCTTTTCCATTACCTCCTTGGTCATGTTTGAAGTGAGCCTTGGAGATTATGTCTTATTTGAGCATTAGCAGCTTCCTCATCCTACTTCTTGCCTCTCATGTTGCTAGCCCAAGGGTCCTTTTAAACCACAATCACAACCTGTTTTAACTAGGCTGGTGGTTCTGTTGGCAGTATAACTCTCTCCAAAACTTGGCCAGCTTCTGAGGTATTTGTTTCTAGTCAGCCTTATACCCCAAGAGCTCACTCACAACTTTTTTCAGACATGATTCCTATTTATGCTATATTTCTTTGCTTTTTCTCCTCTATGTCCTCTCATTGTTTCTATACTTTATGGGCTCCTTAGATTTATCAGGATTCAAAGGGAAAGCCACACTCATAGTCTTCTTTCCCTGGACATTTTTGTCCAATTGAGAGGACTTATTGGGCTTGTTCCTCAGTTGGAATCTCAGACACCTTATTCCATTCAAAAGCTTTTGTTTGCTTGTTTTATTTTATATCCTGTGTGATTTACATTCATTATTGTCTGTCCTTTTCATTATAACTATCCTAGTGGGTGTGAAGTGGTATCTAATTATCGTTTCAATTTACATTTCCCTGGTGACTAATGACATTGGGCGACTTTTCATGTGATTATTACCCATTTGCATATCTTCTTTGGTGTTCTGTCCATGCAAGTACTTAGCTGATTTTTAAATTGGGCTTTTATTTTTATTGTTGAGTTGTAAGAGTGCTGTGTATATTCTAGATACAAGTCCCTTGTTAGATATATAAATTACAAATATTTTCTTCCATTCTGTTGGTTTTCTTTTCACTTTCATTATTGTGTCCTTTGAAGCACAAAAGTTTTAAATTTTATTGATGTCCAATTTATCCTTTTTTCTTTTTTTCATTTTCTTTCTTTCTTTCATTTTTTTTTTTTTTTTTGCTGTGCTTTGGGTGTTGTGTATAAGAAACCATTGTCTAACTCAAAGTCATAAAGATTTACTTCTGTGTTAACAAAAAAAGAAACAAAAAACAAACAAACAAAAAGATATACTTCTATGTTTTCTTCTAAGATTTTTGTATGTTTAGCTTTCGTATTTATGTCCATAATCTGCTTGGAGGTAATTTTGATATATGATGTAAAGTAGAGGTTCAAATTTGTTATTTTCCATGTGGCTATCTTGTTCAGCACCATTTGTTGAAAAGACCATTTTTTCCCCATTGAATTGCCTTGGCATCCTTGCTGAAAACTTCCTCTTCCTTCATCTTTTTCTTTTTCTCTTTTTAAAAATTCAGTTGTTGTCTGTCATCCAGCAGCCCTATTTCTCTGCACACATGCTCTTTTTTATCTCTTTACTTCCATCTCCCTTTTCTGGTAACATGTTCTTTGGGTTCCAGTTGATCTTTCTCTTAAGTAGTAGGTTTCTCTTTTAAAAGATTTTTTTTTTTTTTTTTTGGCTGCTTCAGACTCAGATCCAGACTCAGAACTAAGCACATTAGTTCCTTAAGCAGGGGAAGATTACTTTGTTTTCTCCTAAGTTAGTGTTGAAGAAGCAAGCAGGCTGTAAGTCCACCAATAACCCACCTAGAGTAAGCCTCCTGGCTGCCTAGTCTCTTTATACTCCTAGCTTGGCTTAGAAAAGCCACAGCCTACCTCGTCAGCTCTTCTCGGCCTCTTAGAGAGAGGAAGATCCACACATTTACAGGAGATCATGTTCTGTCTTCTGCTCTGGGCTGCAGGTATGTTTCTGAACCAGGCTCTTCCCAGAACCCACTACTTTGTGAAAATCAAGAGAGCGTCTGCTTATCTTTAGTCATTCATGCCACTCACAGTGAAAATTCTATCAAGATTCCCACAAAGCCTAAGATCTCTCTTGTCCATGGATTGCAGCAGTCTGTTCTCTCAGGAGGAGCATAAAGAAATGAAGTTGGGTATGGGTATCCACTAATCCCTAAATAAGTATCTATATATTTCAGGAAGTAACCTGAAATGACAAAATCTAATTTTGGTGATGGTTATTTGTGGTGATGAAAAATTGACAAGTTTCATGGTCACCAAAGCAATATTACATTTACAAAATTTTAATGTGAAACAGTATTTGTGTTTTGGTGTTACCTTTTTCTGAAACTATTTACCCTGTTTTTGTCAGGCAACAGCATCAATTCTTGGCTCAATAACATCTCTTTAGCATATTATTAATTATGAAAAGATTATTCAGCAAGTTGCTGCTGAAATTCAGGAATCAGGTATCTTATGTGTTATTTTAGTCATGATTGAGTAATCAGAATGAAGCTTTTATACCACATGGTTACAATTTATTGAAGAGGTCTTAGGCTATTAATGAGTGAACTATCTTTAAACTCAGATATCAATAAAATGTTTTTCAATTTTAAAATGCATTTAGTATTTGAAAACAGTAGAGAATTTCTCAATGTGATTCCATTTATGCTACATGCAAGCAGAATGGCAGATCATTATATACTAACAACTTCAAAAATTACCATGGAAAATTAAATTATAGCAGAAATGTATAGATTCAGATGAGTAGGGGTAGATGTAGGGAAAGGAAGGGACAATTGGATTTAGTAAACAATTTGAACTTTAAATTCTTTTAAAATAATTTTTATGTGTATTCAGTATCTTAACTCCTCCAAAATAATTTCTGGGTAAAAACCATTTAAGGGAACCTTGGTGTTTTGCTTTTTAAATTGTTTCTTAATTTTAATATGTAAGTACTGATGGCTATTTGTAAGCAATTAATAGGTTCAAATCCTTAAAAGAGTTCTTTGCAGTTTATATAACATATGACATTCTTTACCGTTTATATAATATTCTAGAAAAATCTCAGTTGTCTCGTGAATTCAATTTGTAGTTTTTAAAAATCATAGATTGTTGTGGAGTTGTCAGTAAGACAGTATTTAATTGTTGTAAAACCTATCTCTATCTTATAATCCTACAAAATGTCTCTAAAGGAACTGAAAGGACCCAAAATAATGAGATTTTTGCATAGTAGTTCAGGCATATAAAATACTTGCTTAGCTGTCTACACCCTTAGTAACCTAATATTTGAATGTGCAAGGGGCATTCCTTTGTGAGATTCCAATGTCATATTTATGATAACAGTCTAGGTCATCAGTTGCTATGGTCAGAAAAGAGTATTGGCTTTTTCAGTTTGTGTCTCTTGTGTTCCTTATTTTAATTTGAAATAATTAAAATTTTGCTAGCTTGCTACATTTCTCTAGAGGAGGAGTTTCTCTGTTTTTTCTTTTTAAAGTTTATTATTTTACTTTTAGTTTTTGTGGGTACATAGTAGTATATATATTTATGGGGTATATTAGATACTTTGATATAGGCATGCTAAATGGGGTATCTATCTCCTTAAGCATTTATCCTTTGTGTTACAAACAATCCAATTATACTCTTATTTTTAAATGTACAATTAAATTATTATTGACTATAATCACACTGTTGCGCTGTCAAATTCTAGGTCTTATCTATTAACCATGCCCAGTCCCCCCTCTGCCCCACCCCCGCAACTGCCTTTCCTAGCCTCTGGTAACAATCCTTCTATTCTCTATCTCCATAATTCAATTGATTTGATTTTTAACTCCCATAAATAAGTGAAAACATGGAAAGTTTGTCTTTCTGTGCCTGGCTTATTTCACTTAACATAATGACTTCCAATTCCATCTATATTGTTGCAAATGACAGAATCTCATTCTTTTTTATGGCTGAATAATTACTTCTCTGTATATATGTACCACATTTTCTTTATTCATTCATCTGTTCACGGCCACTTAGATTGCTTCCAAATTGTGGCTTTTGTGAATGGTGCTTCAAAAAACATGGGAGTGCAGATATCTCTTCAATATCTTAATTTCCTTTCCTTTGGATATATATTTAGGAGTGGGATTGCTGGATCATATGGTAGTTCTATTTTTAGTTTTTTGAGGAACCTCCAAACTGTTCTCCATAGTAGTTGTACTAATGTTTCTCTGTTTTTTCACTGTCCAGATATATGTGATTGATTGATTGACCTGGCAACACCACTCTTGATTCTCTGCATTTTCAGTTTTCAGGACACAGGCCCAGAGTGCCAAATGCTTACTCACTCCCTTTCCCCCTAACCTTTCCTCACTCTAGCAAGAACACAAAGGATTAGAGTGACTGCCTCCATTCGTAAAACACTTTCTGAGCACCTTTTATATCCTCAGCATTTTCTTATTTACTTTGGGTAAGAAAATGATAAAGCATAGTCCTTGATCTCAAGGAGCTTGCAGTCTATCGACAGGGAGCAATACCTAAATCTTGGGAACTAGAAAGATAGGGCCTGCTCATTTGTATTTTAGATGAGTTCCTGAATTGAATGTGGTTCATTTGTACTTTAGATAAACTCCAGAATTTAATGTGGTTTAGCTGAATGTGGTTCATCATGATGACTTTAGATTGAGTTTATAAACTTGACAAGGTTTTATCTTACCAATAACTTCTCTGGTATAGGTTACTGATTTCGAGATTTATTTTGATAGGTATTCTAGAATTCCTTCATTGCCTTTCGTAGTGTAAAATAAACCCGTGCGGTTTTAAAGTGATTTGATATATCTTCCAATTGTAAGCATTTAATTATTTAGTGTATACAATGGATAATCTGGGAATTTTACTAAGACAAGAATGCTTGAAGGACTGATTTCTATTGGTTTCACTCAGTTTGTCCCTAAGAGGCAAAAGAGACATTGTATCATGTTGAACAGGAAGCCTGACCAGTAAGGAGTTTATTCTCATAAATGATTGTGAGTGTTTCACTATTATCTTCACTATTTTCTCAGAAACAGGACTTCACTATTATCTCAGAAATCCTAAAAAATATACCACAGTCTCAAAAACTTGGGCAAAGTATTCTGAGAAAAATTAATATAGATGCTTCCTCTTGACTGAATTATCCAAATATCATAAAACAAGTATGCTATGGTTTGAATATTTTTGTTCCTAGTAAAATTCATGTTGAAACATAATCCCTAGTGCAACAATATTGGGAGGTGTGGCTTTTGGGAGGTGATTGAGTCACAAGGGGAGAACTGATCCTGGCTAGACTTGGGGCTAGAGCTTGGCTTAATTGTGTCTGTGTCCTAAGACTTTGTAGAATACAGAATTTAAGAGTTACGGACTAGGATATTTGGCAGAAGAAATCTCTCAGGGCAAAGTATTGAGGGGGCTGTGTGGCTTCTCTTAACTGTTTATAGTAGAATATGAGAAGAGAGAAACAAATTAAAGATTGAATTTATAATCAAAAGGGAAGCAGAATGTAAATATTTAGAAAATTCTCAGCTTGGCTATGTAAAGAATTAAAAAATGTATTCAGTGGAGAAAACCAAGAGTGTGGCCAAGCAATCATTTGATAAGGAGGTAAAAGCATGGAGAGAAAGGACCCAGGTGCTATGAGAGAATGACCCTGAAGGCACTTCAGAGATCTTTGAGGCTGCCATGCTCATGACAGGTCCATAGTGCCAGGGAATTGAGGGTGAAACAGTTTCAATGGAGGGACTCAAGGAGCCTTTGGGACCTCAGGGCTCACTGTTCAGGGCCATCTTAAGTCTCTGTGCCCCACATTCTGCCAATGCACTCTTCAACAACCCAGGCTCAGGTGGGCCCGGGTTCAACTCAGACCGCCACTCCAGAGGACATAAGGGATGAGCCTTGGTGGGATCCACGTGGAGCTGACCCTGCAGACATGCAGAGTGCAAGAGTAGTGGAAACTTGGCTACCTCCACCTATATTTTGAAGGATGTTTTGGATAGCTTTGTGGCCCAAGCAGAGACTTGCCACAGAGGTGGAGCCACTGCTGAGAGCCCCTATTAAGTCAGTGCTTTGTGGAGCTACAGGGATAGGGCTGCCCTCAAAACTCCAGACCTGTAGAGCCATAGTATGCAACACTAGCTTGGGAAAGAGTCAACACTAGCTTGACTCTTGACTCAAGCAGACACTTGACTCTAACCCATGAGAGCTGCATCATGGTCAGTACCCAGCAGAGCCATGGGCACAGGGTCACCTGGAGCCTTGGAGGCCCAGCCCTACCCGGTGGGTCCAGAAGGCAGTATATGAAATCAAAGAAGATTGTTCTCCAGCCTTAAGGTATAGTGTTGTTTGTTCTGTTCAGCTTTAGAATTACTTGAGACCTGTTACTTCTTTCTTCTTCCTCTTTTTTGGAGTGGGAATGTTTATCTAATGTCTGTCTCACCACTGTATTTTGGAAGCACATAACTTGTTTGATTTCACAGACTCGCATTTGGAGGGAAATTCACCCTAGGATGAATTGTATCTTGAGTGTCACCCATATACTTGAATGAGACTTTGGATTTAGACTTTAAAGTTGATGCTGGGATCAGACTTTTGAAGGCTAGTAGGATGAAATGAATGTATTTTGTATGTGAGGACATGAATTTTAGGGGGTGAGTGATCCCATGATATGATTTGAATGTTCTCATTGTCTCCAAAATTCATGTTGAAACTTAATCCCTAATGCAACAGCGTTGGGAGATACCACCTTTGGGAGGTGACTGACTCATGAGGGCTCTTCCTTCATGAATGGGATTAGATGCTCTTATAAAAAGGACTTGATGGAGAAGGTTTATCCCTTTTTTCCCTTCTACTTTCTGCCACGTGAACTCTGGAGAATGAATGATCAAGGTACAGTCTTGGAAGCAGAGACTAGAACCTCACCATATAATAAACCTGCTGGTCCCTTGATCATGATATTCTCAGCCTCTAGAACTTTGAGAAATAAATTTATATTTATTATAAATTACTCATTCTCAGTTATTCTGTATAATAGTACAGACTTAGAATACAAATTCCACTTTTCACTCATAGATAGGTACTGCTGTAAATACTGTAGTATTCAGAACTCTCTTACTATAGCATCTGGGGCTTAGATCAGTGGTTCTATTCCATTACTTCATCCAAAACTTGGCTCCATCCCATATTAATTAAATCAACATTTGGGGCAGGTAGAGGGGAAACCATTTGTATATGATTCTAATGTGCAGCCAGGTTGAGTGGGCCACCAGGATGTGATACTGTTTTTTGAGTGTCATTAAGTATAATCAAAGTCTGGTGTCAAGAGATGCTATAGACTTTCTGCAGCTCCATCGATATGCTTACCATGTCTAGCGATACGAAGGATTACTTTTCTTGTCCACATGCAGATTCAAGAAGACAAAGTCAGTATTCTGTGATAGAAGAGAACATTATAAGAGAATAAGCCATTGAAAAGCTATTATAAGGAAGACCAACAAAGTCTATAGCATCTCCTGACACCAGACTTTGATTATAGGATCTTTCTTTCAGCCAAAATAATAAAGTTGCATTATTCATTAACTTTCGTTATGGGTTTGATTGTGTCTCCCCACAAAAATATATTGGATTCCTAGCCCCAAGTAACTCCAAATGTGACCTTATATAGGGATAGGGTTGTTACAGAGGTAATCAAACAGACTTAAGAGTACAAATCCCATTTTTCACTCATAGCCGTAGATAGGTACTGTTGTAAAAACTACAGTATTTAAAATGAGGTCAACTGGAGAGGGCCCTAATCTAATATGACTGGTATCTTTTAAAAAAGGAGAAAAGTTGGACACAGACAGACATACACACAGAGAGAACACCTGTGAAGATTGGAGTTAGGGACTTACCAGATGCCAGGAAATAGACCTAAAACAGATCTTCCCTAGTTCCTTCGGAGGCAGTGTGGCCCTGACAACAACTTGATCTCAGACTTACAGCCTCAGAACTGTGAGACAATAAATATTTGTTATCTTAGCCACTCACTTTGTAGTACTTTACTAAGTCAGCCTCAGCAAACTAATACAACTTCCCAGACTAAAGTATTTGCAAGTAACTTTTTACATCCTTGTATCTGTCACATTTTTAATAGTTTACAAAGGGGATAACATATGTTATCATATTACTGGTCCTCAGGAAGTGGCATTTGAGATAGGCCTTAAAGAATAAATGGGTGTTTAACAGGCAGAGAAATTTGAGGGTAAGAAGAGGTGAGGAGCAGTTTGGAAGAATAGAATTTCAGGTCTCAGAAACAACAGAAACAAAGGTATTTATAATAATTGGTGTAGAATGTATCCCAGAAACGGGATAGTACACTTTGTTTGGAATGTACATGTAAGCACAGGGGAGCAATGAGGGAAAATATTGTAAGTTTAAATTATTTTCACATTGACAGTGGCCTTGAATACCAGCCAGAGGATTTTGAGCTTAGCCTGGCCACTTCACAGGCCACAGGGAGATGATGGTTCTTGAGCAGGGGTGTTATATGTCAGAAATGTGTTTGGAGAGGCACCTCTGGCAGCATGTCATGGGATGGATTCCTTATGCGGGGAAGACTGGAAGCAGAGACTTTAGTTGAGAAGCGGTTGCAATAGCCAGGGCAAATGGCGATGGGGGTGATGGCAGTGGGAATGGAAAGGACAGGTAGTTTAAGAGGCATTACTGCAAAGGAAGAGAGATATGCAGGAACTTCAGGCATATGGCAGCCTAATGTGAAAATCTTCTCTTAGGTGAGATTCTCTTGCCTGTTACATCATACCTCTCTGTGCATGGGCATAAGGCTGATGTGCAGAGGCTCTTCAATTAGAAATGGAATCTGGATCCTGGCTCACTGGTATCCAAGAGGGAAAACTCAAAATGGTTATAACATGCGACATTTGAGGTGCATGACAAGAGCCATGAGGCTGTGTGACACCAATGAAGTATCTGTGTTTAACACATCTGTATCATGGGGCGTGTAGACACGGGAGCAAGACCATCTATAATTTTCCACTTTTACCTAAAGGCATCTGCTTCATTGACCACCTAATCTAGTCAAGAGTCACCTGACATATGCCTTAAATATGATAATTTGAGTTATTTCTCCTCTGCTCAAAATTGCCATTTATTATTTGTCACACTGCAGCCATCTTTTTACCACCTTCTCCTCCAGGCAAAATAAACCTCCAGCAAATCGTGGCAATCCCCTTTAGAAGCACTGAAAAATCATGTGTCTCATAGCTGTCTAGACTTTTCTTCATCTGTGGTGCATGACGGCTGCCTAATCTGCTTAGGCAGCTCAGCACACCCAGGTAAGTTAGATGTAACAGTGCCAACTTCATAGATTATAGTGTTCAACATCAGGTCACTCTCTCACTTCAAATTCTTTGTAAATATGGACAATTCGGAAGCCCCAGAAGCAGTGTAATCCTCCGTGCTGGGGTACACAGGCTGACCCAGCTCTGAGGCTGCCTGGTTTCCTCCTCCAGGCATTAGACATCACTCACCCTCCCTTCTTAGTCCTGTCCTGAGGACATAGTAGCTCTTTGCCTGTTGATAGGAAAGTCCA
Source organism: Cacajao melanocephalus (assembly GCA_963573385.1). Classification (NCBI taxonomy): domain Eukaryota; kingdom Metazoa; phylum Chordata; class Mammalia; order Primates; family Pitheciidae; genus Cacajao; species Cacajao melanocephalus. The sequence continues at coordinate 60,890 of CAUYLG010024937.1, forward strand.
AGTGTGTGGAGCCCTGTATTACGGCATGCTGGGGGCTATGAGCTGCTGCTCTGTGTATTTACCATCACCCTAGGGAAGGCAGAAGTTTCCCTCAGGTACCCTGTAAGACAATCTGGAATTCTAGTTGCTTGCAGAGCTGAATTCTGCATCTGATCATGCAAGATGCTAAGAATAGGACCTCAGCCTGTTCCTGCTGCCACTTTCATAAGCTAAAACATGCATCGATGAAGCATTTTTAAGTAAAAGTTCTTTGCACAAAGGATTAAGGATTTGATCATTATTGAGTCGATAATGTTCACTCTATTGTTTCTTAAAGATATAATGGAGAGTAGTGCCAAAGTAAAGAGTTCAGAAGTGATTACAGTTTGAATGTAGTGAACTAGGCATATATTTCCCCTTGTAGCAAACAATAGAATCTATCTGGTAACCCTGGGAGTTGTAAATTTAACCACATATAACTGCTTTATGGATGGAGAAGCAGAAGTAACTAGTTTAGAGAAGGGGAGGGAGAGAGAGAAGAAGTGGGGGCGGGTATCAGATATGCAGAGGAAAACAGATAAGAGAAAGAATACTTCTGGCCTTATGTTTTTTGGTTCCAAATATTTTGTGAATCTTTATTTCATCTCTGCCTTTGTATGCTAAGAGATACTCTTATGTTAAAATTTCTTCATTTTTTTTTTTTTGTTTTAGCTATGTGTTAGCTAAAACTCTTTGCTGTTGTTTATTGCACTTCCTCATAGTTTTTGGAAAATCACATTGCTCCAAACAAAATCTCTCTTTCATTTGGTATTTTTAAGCAGCAAAAATCTTAAATTTTTGCAAATCTTAGTTATTTGCAGCCTAAGCGTCTTAACAATTATGAGTGTTTTTTAAGATGGACCAAGCTAGTTTCCCCTAAAATACAATTATAGTCATCTTTTTACAATTCTCAGAAAAATGTAAGTTAATGAATGATCTTCATTTTATGTTTTTCTCTCAAAAATTATTTCTCAAGCCATTGGAAATTGTAACCACTTGCCTGGTTTTGAATACTAGCAGATGACAAAATGACCAAGCTGAGAAATTTTAATAGGAAAACTGAGGAGCAGCCCCTTGCATTGAGCTTGCAGCTTGTTTTGGTAGACATGTGACAATAATTTCACATTGTGTATATGTACTTATACACAGGTATATTTATATGTACACTAACATTTATCTATGTAAGTCATATTTTCTGCTACTAAGACAGATGCTAGTTTGTGTGTTAGAATGTAACAGATCAATAGGCATTTTTGGCACCTGAAAAAGTTTGGAAGCCACTGCCTCAGATTAACTTAAGTCTCCTTTGTTTTTTTTTAGTTCTTACCTTTCCCAGGCACTGCAGTCATATGAGCCCCAATCCATCTCTCCCACCACTGTTTTGTCACATGGCAGCTCGATTTCTAGCCTTTCGCAATAGGAGTGTCCTCGTAACCCACACACTGGCATGGCACATGCATATTGTGTATAGAGACTAGAAGGCCAGAATCTGCATGCATGTTTAACTGGGGAGAGGAGCCATTGCTTTCAATGACCCTGGGGGGTGGAAGACCAGATCTCGAGAGCCATAGTGTGTATTTCTTTAAAGTTTGCTCAACCTTGCATCAGTCCCTGTGGAGAATACCTACTCATTAAATTGGTTCTTTGTCTGGCTTAGAGGTGCTAGTGTTTTTTAAGTTAGGTCTGTGGATGGAGACAGGATTATATAATTAAATATAATAAAATTTTTGTATCAATTAAACCTTGGGCATGTTTATTAAACTTCTCATGAATGGTGTTCTGATAATAAAAGATAATTTCTAGGTTTGTAGAATTCAGGACTAAGTTGATTTTTTCTTGCTATTCATACGTTTTAATGAAGAGTGTCATGTCGGACCCCTACTAACTTCAGTAGGGAAGGTGCCAGGTTCAAGAGGCCAAAGAAGAGACCCAGAGCACGTAAACAAGACATGGGGTTTATTGAGGAAAACTTACATACAGGTATGGTCCAGCGGCAGTGGGCTGGATAGGAGAACTGTGTGGACTAGTGGCAGCAGGCTGGGCAGGAGAACCACAACCACTTGTGAAAAGCATGGAGTTTATATAGCATTTCACTTAGCACCCTCCCCCTAGAAACTTCCACCTGGCAACCTTCATTTAACTCAGACAAGAGGGCCTCGATCCCTTGTAGTCCTGCATTCCATGGGACAAACCGGGTGCTCAGATGTTCCTCATGGATAAGGAATGAATCTCCAGGTTGGCTAATCCCAGATTCCTTAGTTTGGCACTCCAAACACACATTCAGGTGTGTCTGCCATACAGAGTCATTCTCAAGCTATGCTTACGCTAATTTTTCAGGTGCAGGTAGCATACAAAGAGGTAAATATTAATTAGTGCATCTCCCTTTTCACAAAAATAAACATTACTCATGTAGATAACTGGCAGGTTCAATATTAATGAATCCTCTTTTTCCATGAATAAGGGAACCTGTCAGTTTTAACTCGATTTGCTAAAATATCAAGAGATCCTGCTTTCCCTTGGGACGGTCATTTATTTATTCATTCTAATTTGGTACTTAAATGTTGTTATTTATTACATCTTCTTTATAGTTTTGGGGTTTATAAAAAAATCACATTGCTCTAACCACATGTATATGTATGTGACAAACCTGCATGTTCAGCACATGTGGCCCAGAACTTAAAGTAAAATTTTAAAAAAGAAAAAGAAAAATCACATTGCTCCAAATGGAGACCCTTTCTTTTATTTGGTATTTTTAAGCAGCAAAATCTTTGTCTTTAAAACTATCTTCCACAAAAGCCTCCCCTATCTTAATATATTTGAGAAACATGCTTTTTCTAGCTAGTATGTTAGACAAACATGAAACATTTTTGTAAAATCTTTTTACTCAATGTTAATTTCTAGACAAATTTATGGAATGTTATTTTGCTTTGTAAAGGTTTTTCTTTTTCTCTCACTCCTCATCCTTTTACTTCTGCTTCTTTCACTGCCTCTCTCCTAGTGAGCCTGTTGTTTTCTCTTGTGGCTCCTTTACGACCAAAGGGTCTCAGTAGTGATGGGAGAATGAAGGATAAGGATGGAGTTTATGCAAACCACTCAGGAAGTCATTTCCAAATAGTCATGCCTGAACCCATCTTCAAATATTTTGATTCAGTTGGTCTGAGGTGAGACCCAAACATATATATTTTTATAAAGCTCCCCAGGTGATTCTGATATTCTCCCTTGATTCAGAATCACTGCTTTAGTGGCTGGCCCTATGCTTTGTATATTGAATCAGTATTTTCTCTCCCTTTGATTTCTATTACTGCAATTCACAGAACTACCCATACACAGACCTTATATAATTTGCATCATATATCTCTTAAATTTAATCCACCCAATACACCTCATTCATGTTAATTTTTATTTAAAAATTGGCTTTATTATGATTACAAAATTAATATCTGACATAAAATTTTTAAAACACAAAAATATAAAGTTGACACATAAAACTGGAAATCACTTAAAATCATATCCCCAGATATAACCAGATCCAATTAGAATACTAGAAACCATTGTGGCTATTTAAAGCAGCAGAACTTAATGCAGGGGCTTCATTACAGCAGCCATGGAAGAGGATGAGGAGTTTACCAGGGCTTGATGAGGCTAGCCAGCGATTAGTGATACCAGGAAGCTGCTAAGCTCCTTAATCAAGGGTGGAAAGGAAGGGCAGTGTTACCCGAACTCAGGGGCCAGGGCCACCAAGGAGTAGCTAGATAGACATGCCAAGAGAGTGATGTAGCTGTTGCTGGAGAAATCCAAAGCAAACAAGGAGGTGGGGATATACCCTGGCTTCTTTCCACCCACTCTTCAATCTTTTTTTTTTTTTCTAATTTGTTTATTTCAATAGGTTTTTGAGGAACAGGTGGTGTTTGATTACACGAATCAGTTCTTTACTGCTGATCTCTGAGATTTTGGTACACCCATCACCTAAGCAGTGTACAGTGTACCCAATGTGTAGAATATTATCCCTTTCCTAGCCCCCACCCTTTCCCCCAAGTCCCCAAAGTCCAGTGTATCAGTCTTATGCCTTTGCATCCTCATAGCTTAGCTCCCACATATCAGTGAGAACATACGATATTTGGTTTTCCATTCCTGGGTTACTCCAGTTAGAATAATAGTCTCCAAGCCAGGCTCAGTGGCTCACACCTGTAATCCCAGCACTTTGGGAGGCTGAGGCCAGTGGATCATGAGGTCAGGAGTTCAAGACCAGCCTGACCAACATGGTGAAACCCATCTCTACTAAAAATACAAAAATTAGCCGGGCATGGTAGTGCACACCTGTAATCTCAGCTACTTAGGATGCTGAGGCAGGAGAATCTCTTGACATGGGAGGCAGAGGTTGCAGTGAGCCAAGATTGCGACACTGCACTCTAGCCTGGGCAACAGAGTGAGACTGTGTCTCAAAAAAAAAAAAAAAAAAAGTCTCCAATTCCATCCAGGTTGCTGCAAATGCCATTACTGGGTTCCTTTTTATGGATTTTTCCTTCCTTCCTTCCTTCCTTTTGCTGCAAATGCCATTACTTGGTTCCTTTTTATGGCTTTTTCCTTCCTTCCTTCCTTCCTTCCTTCCTTCCTTCCTTCCTTCCCTCCTTCCTTCCTTC
>CAUYLG010024938.1:0-59905 GCA_963573385.1 Cacajao melanocephalus
ACGATTATGTGCCTTGGGGTTGCTCTTCTTGAGGAATATCTTTGTGGTGTTCTCTGTATTTCCTGGACTTGAATATTGCCCTGCCTTGCTAGGTTGGGGAAGTTTTCCTGGATAATAACCTGAAGAGTATTTTCAAGCTTGGATTCATTCTCTTTGTCACATTCAGGTACACCTATCAAACGTAGATTAGGGCTTTTCACATACTCCCATATTTCTTGGAGACTGCGCTCATTCCTTTTTACCTTTTTTTCTCTCATCTTGCCTTCTCGTTTTATTTCATTGAGTTGATCTTCGACCTCTGATATCCTTTCTTCTGCTTGGTCAATTCAGCTGTTGAAACTTGTACATGCTTTGCGAAGTTCTCGTGTTGTGTTTTTTAGCTCCATCAATTCATTTTTATTACTCTCTAAGTTGTCCATTCTTGTTAGCATTTTGTTAAATCTTCTTTCAAGGTTCTTAGTTTCTTGGCACTGGGTTAGTACATGTTCTTTTAGCTCACAGAAGTTTCTTATTATGAACCTTCTGAAGCCTGATTCTGTCAGTTCACCACACTCATTCTCCGTCAGGCCTTGTTCTCTTGCTGATGAGGAGCTGCGATCCCCTGTAGGAGGAGAGGCATTCTGATTTCAGGTGTTCTCAGCCTTTTTGCACTGGTTTCTTCCCATTTCTGCGGATTTATCCACCTGTCGTCCTTGTAATTGCTGACTTTCAGATTGGGTCTGAGGGGACGTCTGTCTTGTTGGTGATGAAGTTTTTTCTGTTTCTTAGTTTTCCTTTGGCGGACGTCCTTTCCCCACAGAGCTAAGACTTCCTGGGTTCAGCTGTGCTTACTGTGAAACTCTCAGTCCTCAGCCCTTCCAATTGCTGTTCTTGTGGGGATGGGACTAGCGGAGCCCGACTCAGAGGGCACCCAGTCACGTATACTCCACACTGAGAAGCGCCGCGCCATACCGGGGTGGGCAAAACAGCAGCACAGGCCAAAAGAGTTGTGCTGATGACCCCTGTGGCTCCTCTGCCGGGAATCTCCCAGTTTGTGGACAACAGAAATTCATCTGAAATTGCGGCGTCCACTCACTCTCTGCACTTTCACTGGGAGCTTCAATCCTGAGCTGTTGCTAATCGGCCATCTTGGATCTCTCCGCTCGGTGATGAAGTTTTTTCTGTGTCTTAGTTTTCCTTTGGCGGACGCCCATTCCCCACAAAGCTGGACCTTCCCGGTTCGGCTGTGCTTACTGTGAAACTCTCAATCCTCAGCACTTCCAATTGCTGTTCTCCTTGTGGGGATGGGTCCAGCCGAGCCTGACTCAAAGGGCACCCCATCCCGTATACTCCACACCAAGAAGCACTGCGCCAGGGTGTCAGCAAAATAGCTGCGCTGGCCAAAAAAGTCGCACTGGCGACCCGTGTGGCTCCTCTGCCGGGAATCTCCCAGTCTATGGGCAGCAAAAATTCGTCTGAAAGTGCGGCATCCACTCGCTTTCTGTGCTTTCACTGGGAGCTACAATCCTGAGGTGTTGTTAATCAGCCATCTTGGATCTCTCCCCTGTTCAGGATTTTTATTTCTTCCTGATTCAATCTTGGAGATTGTACATTTCTGATAATGTAGCAATGTCCTCTAGATTCTCTAATTTGTGGGTATAGAGATGTTTATAATAATTTTTGATGATTTTTAAAAAAATTTCCATGGCATTAGTTGTGATATCACATTTATCATTTTTGAAACTACGGCAATCAGGCTATACCCTCCCTGGCCTGGTCTCCTTGAGGGAGGGGTTCCCCCGTCGTGTGCCACCACGCAAACCAGTACCACAGTCTTCTCTGTGTTCTGACAGTTGGGGCTCCTCCTTTGTTTGGGATAAGGACACTGTCTCATCACCATACCTCCTGCAGGTGTGGTCAAGTCCTGGAGAACTGGTCACAGGACACAGATTTGTCCTCTGACCCTTCAGCTCAAGCACCAGCTGTGATTGGGGACTCACTGCTCTCAGCCTGCCAGTAAACCACTTAGGTTGGGCAATGGAGGCAATGCTGTGGTGGGAACTGCCAGGCCTGCAGTCTTGGGAGGGACCAGTAGGCATGGGGGCATGTGGTTCTAGTGCATCTGGATCCGGTGGCAATGACTTATCTTGGGCACTTTAGCCAGTCCCAGCCCCATTCTCTCCTGGCCTAGCAGACAGCACAAGCTACATCTCCTCAGGGCATGAGGCAGAGCCCTGAAGGGTGGGCACCCAGTTTCTTTTTGCTACAGCTTCCCAGGACACTGAAGACTGCTGGGCTGCATGCAGGTTCAAACAATGCGTTGGTGTGATCTTCAGGCAGCCCCACCTACCTGTTCCAAATGTCTGTGGGGGTCATAAGAACTCTTGTAGCTAGAATGTCAGAGGTCTGCAGTGGGAATTGGGTGCCCTGGATTTTTTTCACTCATACCTTCCTTGGGTCTTGTCCAGATCTGGGAGCTGATCCTGGAGCCCAGTGACACCAATCAGAGAGTCTTGCTGCCTTGATCTTCAACCATGGTGTCTTTAGTCACCTCTCTATTAAATTTCAATGTTTTCTCTCAAAAGATCTGTTCAAAGTGTACAGGTTTACTCAATATTTTGCTTCCTCTATGTGGAAGAGGCATATCTTTTTTGGCTTTTCCAAGACTTTTTAATAATTCATTATTTTCTCATTTTATTTGTATCAAAATTCTAAGTCATTATAAAAAGTCAAAAACTCATAAAGGAAGAAAATCTTGCATTTACAGATTGATTTCTACTGGAATATTTTTGGGAGAATTTTTCAACACATTTTTAAGATATTTACTATAAAGGTATTTTTGTCATTTTTCTAGTGTAAAGAATGAGCACAGTTTGCCATCTATTTGATCTCTTATCAAATCAGTAACTGTGGTAGGCAGAATTAAGAAGACCCTATGATCCCTGTTCCCTTTCCATGTGCTGTACAATGCGCTCTTCTGGAGTGTGTGTGGGACTTGTGAGTGTGACACTGTCTCTCCTTTGATTAATTAACATTATGTGGAAAAGGTGATAAGACAATCATTCTGGTAATTATACTACTTTGTATAAAACTCTCTTGCAATGAATGAGAGAGAGATTCTCTTTCTGGCCTTGAAAAGGTAAATTGCTACGCTATAGAGATGAGCATGAGTCAAGGAGGAGCCAGTGGTTTTTAACAACCGAGAGCCTCAATCCTACAGAGGCAAGTCACTGAATTTCACCAGTGCTCAGTAAGTTTGGAATTGGACCTGTTGTCTCAGCTGTGAGATCGCAGCCCCAGCAGACACCTTGAGTCAAGCCTAAGGAGACTTAAAGGAGTTGCTAAATTTGTTGTAATTTCTTATACAGCAGTGAAAAACTAATATATTGTTTAAAAAACCTAGAACTGCAATTTTTTTTTTTTTTTTTTGGTGTGTGGAGGATAGGAGAGAGAGGGAAGATCTAAAGTACATTTACAAAGACATCAAGATTCTACCTAGAAGTAGAAAGTTGCAGAAAAGAATTGCTTCCACACTTGTAATGAAATTATAATCTGGCCAGGTGCAGTGGCTCATGCTTATAATCCCGGCACTTTGGCAGTTCAAGGCAGTAGGATCATTTGGGGGCTAGAGGATCATCTGGGGCCAGGAGTTCAAGACCAGCCTGGGCAAGGTAGTGACACCATGTTTCTACCAAAAAAAAAAAAAAAAAAAAGTGTTTTAATTAAATTAGCCAGGCATGGTATCATGTGATCATAGTCCTAGTAACTCAGGAGGCTGCGGCAGAAGAATCTTCATGAGCCCAGGATTTCCAGGCTACAGTGAGATATGATTATGCCACTGCCCTCCAATCTGAATGACAAAGCCAGATCCTGTCTTTAAAAAGAAAAAAAAAACCCACATAAATAAATAGAATCTGAATTTTTTTTGAATCTATCTGACAGTTTAGGTCTAAGAATCCAAAATCTATAGAAAGATACACGTCTCCAAGGAAGTGTGTACCAGGCCTAGAATTTAAAAATAGGAATTGGAGTTTCTTTTCCATACAATTTGCTAGTCACATGAAAGTCTTTAAGTCATTTATGTGAGACTTCCTTGTTTTATCTGTAAAATGGATATGATAAAATCCACCTCATGCACCTTACAGAATCATTTTAAGAGTCACATAAAATAAGTGCAAACGTTACTTACACAATGTAGCAGATAAAGAATATCAGGTTTTGCAATAAACGGGGTTTTGAAAAAAATAATCATCAAGAGTAAAATATATCAGAAATAAAGTCATACTATTTGTAGTATTTTTAATCTGTTCTTTTTCAATTAATTAAAAGTCATAAATTTATTGCTAATAAATGCACTATCATTTTAATTATATTTTAAAGAACTTGTTAGTATTTATTTATTTAAAGACAGGATTTCGCTCTTGTTGCCAGGCTAGAGTGCAGTGGCACCATCTCGGTTCACTGTAACCTCTGCCTCCAGGGTTCAAGTGATTCTCCTGCCTCAGCCTCCCCACGTAGCTGGGATTACAGGCATCTGCCACCACATCAGGCTAATTTTTTTTTTTTTTAAGTAGAAATGAGGTTTCGCCATGCTGCCAGGGTGGTCTCGACATCCTGACCTCAGGTAATCCACTCACCTTGGCCTCCCAAAATACTGAAATTACAGTGGTGAGCGACCACACCCAGCTTAGTATTTTATTATTTAAACCATCCTACCTTGTTATTATTCTCATGCATAATTTTTATGATTTTTAGTATTTTAACTCACAAGAATAAAGAATATCAAATTATATAAATTATTTTGGGTCCCAACTGGGTTATATTAGCCAATAATCTAAAGCTAAACTTTGAAAATAAAATACAGATATTTTAAATTAATGCATAAAGTAGAAAAAATTATTTTATTCTTTCAAAATAGGAATGATCTTCACAAAACTTTAAAACTTTAAAATAACATATCCAATTTTAAGTGTTCTAAATAAATATTATATAATAATACATTTGGAAATCCAAAATTATCTGACTGAATTAGAGTTGTTCATTTTGTATGCATAATACTATTTTTAATTTTAAGCATGAGTAAATTTGAAGCAGATTAACAATGTAGTATTTATGTCAAAAAAAAATCTGTGGACTAATAATTTGCATATTGGTGTACGATGTTCTACATGGTATCTATGTTCTCAAAAGGCTAGATTTATAGCAGATGGCATTTTGACCATGGATAAAGCAAATGGATAATCACTAAAATATTGTGACATGCGCGTTCTATGAATAAACAGTAAATTTCTCAGTTAAGGTGTAGAATTATCATTGAGTTAAACAGTTGAAGGCAGATCCAGTATCTCTTCAAGAAATATTCTTGTAGATAAGAGAAAAGATTGAAGTAGAGACCTAGAGGTCTGATTTATTTTAACTTAACTCCTCTCCAGAAGGCAGAGAAATAATTCTAATTTACAGCAACAATATCTTATATAATCACCTAATGGTAACGAACTCAGGAGGGTTTATGGTTGTTTATGATGTAGATGTGGAACAATGAAAAATAACAAAATTCACCAACTTGTGATGCCAATTATTGTTTTGAAACATACCTATGCTGTCATTAAATTGTCCTTTTAAGATTCACATCTGGAGATTAATTTATAAGAAATAATTGCCCCTGAATTTAAACTAGATAATGAAGCTGAAAACGATTTCTCTATAGAAAAATATGCATAGAATCGTGTAGTTAGAATGAAGAGGGACCAACAGAATTATAAAGGTAAATACACATAGTTTTTGGTAACATTATTGCATAGCTTGCTAGAATCACATAGAGCTTTCAATACATAAATAAATGAAGAAATAAATAAATAAACCCAATAGCCATCCTGAAGGTAGATCTACTAAATCAGTATTTAAAAAAGATTAAGCAATCCATATGTGACTTTTATTCCCAAAAACGTTTGCAACACTGTCTTTTTTTTTTTCCTCTCTGAGACAGGGTCATACTCTGTCACCCAGGCTGGAGTGCCACGACACAGTAACAGTTCACTGCAGCCTCAACCTTTCAGGTTCAGGTGATCCTCCCATCTCAGCCTCCTGAGTAGCTGCAATTACAGTTGCATGCCAGTAAACTTGGCAAATTTTTTGCAGAAAGGAGGTTTTTCCTTCTTGCCCAGTCTTGTCTCAAATTCCTGGGCTCAAGTAATCCTCCTGCTTCAACTTTCCAAAGTGCAGCAAGTACAGGTGAGAGCCACTGTCTCGAGCCTGAAATACTGTCTTATAGAGCAATTTTTGGAAAACTTCAGGTGTAAGATATTATAACATCTCTCAGCAATCCATTATGGAGTTTCAGAAATTTAATAAATGAATCATTTCTTTCATTAATTTCTATTCATTAATTGATTTTGTCTATTTCTCACAGATTGTGCTCTATTAAAGTCTCAGAAGCTTTTTTCCCTTAAGCACATGAAAATATCAGCAACTTCACAATGTAATCATTTGAAGAAAATGATTATGCATTTTACCTATTTCTTCACTGATTCTATAAGTTCCATTAGTTATTTCTGATAAATCCTTTAACAGCCAAAACAGATAATTTACCAGGTATAGTAGAGCTTTCAAGCTTTACTTGCATTCAGTTCTCTTTTTTTGTTCACAGAAGGATGGCACTTTTCGGTTCCTGGATGTCGCATGGTTATTTGACTGTATCTGGTCAATCATCTGTGACAGGAAGTGACATTCATTACTTCTCATCCATGAGATTTGATTGTCAGTACGAAACCCATCAGAATTCTCTTTTCCTGCTGTCCTCCTGCGCTAACATAGGTGTTTGTTGAAATGGAGGTGCTGTATGACAAAACATCTTGAATCACTGAGTCGTAATAGAGGAGAGTTTCTCAGATGTGTGGGAGAATTTGTGTGAGCAAGTGTATTTACTGTGTTTTCCATTGCGATTTTAAAGTTTATTACTGCAATGTAACCTAGTCTATCTTAGCTAAACTACTGAGTCACCATTGTAGACTTACAATAAAATTTCAAATTATTAGACCACAGTTTTTGTGTGTCCTCTCAATTTTTCTTTCCAGCTAAAGGAATAGCCAACTGATTTCCTTTGCTAACACACAGAGCTAACCACAGAAACACTGTGTCACTGAACGTTCCATACACATATTTCTGTGGCTACCAGCATCATTTCACCTGATCCCAGGGCCTTGAGAATCTGTACTGTTGTCCTCTGTGTCAAACTGCCCCTCCCTCAAAGTAAGCGAGCTGGAAAATAACACCCACAAGAAGGAGTGAAACCTTATGTCATAGACAGGAATTACTAGGATTTCCCACAGTGCGGATTCTGCTACCAATACACTTCTTAAAACACATAAAGTGGTGATAATTTCCTCTTGCTTCCCTCTAACCTGTGATGCAAGGAGTCTTTCTGTGCTGGATTAGGTTCACAGTGAGAATTTTTCTCTGTTCTCTTTCTTGTTTATGCCCTCTTTAAATGTATTTCTCCCTCTTTGTCATGCCTGTTTTATACTAAGTGTACAACCAGACTATATTTTCACACTTTTTATCAAAATTCTGAGCCTCTCTTTTATAAAGTCTAGGAGAGGAAAGTGAAAGAAATATTTGTTTGATTATTTTTATAAGATACAATCACCAATTTTTAAAATATCTATTAGGGGATACCTGCAAATTAAGTAAGAAGTAAATTATAACTATGTCAACTTCCAGACTTTTCAAATTTGGACAAGTCACTTCAGTTTTCTGGCACTAAAAAAGAAACAAGCCTAATATGATGTCTAAAGATACTGCCAATAGTTAACCTCTATTATTTCTATGACCTACTACAAATTACATTTTGCATTTCTTGTGCCATTTTTCCAATACATCAAGACAATTTTTCATGTGTCCACAGTGTGAACAACCTACCTGATTCAGTTTAATTTACAATTTTGAGCCCTTTCTTTATTCTTTTATCTTCAATAAAATTGATTTTCCAGTCATATTTGATTTTATGTATGAACAGTCTAGTGGGCAATCTGTCAACTTTCCTGGGGCTTGTCATCTGGTGGCCTTCACTGTGGTTTTGTTGGGGACTGTGCCAAAGTCTGTGGCAGATCATACAGTGCATTCCTTTTCTAGAGTTTCTACTTCCGCAGGAAAAAAAAAAAAGCCTTCAGTATCGTGCTTTGAAAAGGAGCAACAAAGACTGGAAAAATAACACTCCTTTATTGTAGTGTTTTAAGAGTAGAGTAGGACACAGGACATCATTCTGCATCATTTTCATCCTTTACCAACTCCTTGATTTTAGACCCACACTTACCTGTATTCTTTGTTGTAAATGGAGACCGCAATTAGAATCTGTGGATTCAGTCCTCCAGAGAAGGAACTTCTGGGGTAAGAGTGCAAGTGGAGGCAAGAATATCCCTTGATTGTGAGAAACCAGACATTAGGTTCCCATTGCTCTATATAAAGATCAGTTCTGTATCTGATCTTAGTATTCTAGGGTGTCTTGTGTCTCCAACTGCTTGTCTTTTTGTGGGCAAAATGGCATGCTTAGACTCAGCATCTAGCTCTACAGGAATTATTGTTTCCTAGTTTCATGAAGCTACTCATCTCTCTTCCACTTACGAATGTTACCAAAATCTCCTCTGTTATTTTGCCTCCTCACTTGTTCTCTCAGTCTGTAGAGATAAATACTCTGTTTATTACTTTATATTTTTGCAGTTTTTCTGAGAGAAAAATAAAGGTTTTGACTAATTTAATGTGGTTTACTAGGAAGCCCATCTAGTTTTATTTCTTATTTTAATGAATTGTCTTGCATGGTACCTAGACACCTTATATGTTCAGTAAACATGGTAATAATTAAAATTTGAATAGGTGAATTAATAGATGGATAATAAATGAAAATGTAAAGTTAAGATGGTAGAAACTGTAATGAATAACACATAAATGTACACCTTAACTATATATGTGTTACATATGTAAAATTCACAATGACACTTTTGGATTTTTTTTACTTTGGGGTTGATTTAAAACATGTAATGTCTAAATAGGATGTCAAACGAAGGAATTCCACTGATGTATACCCACCAGAAATGACTGCCAAAACATGTACACCAATATTCATAGAACTGGGTGCAATATCTCCAGGGAAAAAACTAAGAAAATATTCATCCACTGTGATCTTAATAAACATATTGCATATAGTCACACCATAGAATACCACACGCCACACACAAAAATAACAAGCATAATACTGAGCAACAAAGCCAGACACAAAAAGATAATTCCACGTATGTATAATCTAAAACAGAGAAAAATAGTCTAAAGTCAAGATAGGGTTACTCTTATGAAGAGAGTTACTATCACTGGAAAGCACGATAGTTAGTGTCATGTGTCAACATGACTGGGCAACTCAATGTCCCGATATCTGGTAATCATTATTTCTGAGTGTGCCTATGAATGTGTTTCTGGAAGAAATATTTTCATTGGAAGAGATTAGCATTTGAACTGGTGAACTGAGTAAAGTAGATGGCCTTCTCCACTGTGGGTGCGTGGGCAACATCGAATCCCTTGAAGACTTGAATACAACCAAAAGGGTTGGGAGAAAGATTTGCTGGCCCTCTGCCTGAGTGCTTGAGTTGAAACATATCTTTTTGTACCCTTGGTACTGCTAGTTCTCAGGCCTTCAGAATCAGACTGGAGCCTACACCCTGGCCTTCTGGCTCTCAGGCCTTTGAATTACTTTCCTGGGTGTCCAACTTGTAGGCTGCAGGTCATGGGGCTTCTCCATCTCTATAATTGTGTGAGGCAACACTGTACAAAATTATCCTTATGTATAAATCTTATTTGTACTGTTTCCCTGTAGAATACTGACTAATATAAAAAGGGGACACAATAGAGTGCCCTAAGTTGCAGGCCAGGTTCAATCTCTTGATCCGGATGTTGGTGTCATGCATGTGTTTAATTCTTGAAAATTTTAAGTGATAAATTATGCATTTTTTTCTTTCTGCTATTCTGCAATAATTTTGTTTACATTACATCTACATATTCGTGTATATGTATATCTTTCATGACCTAATTTTAAATTAAACAAAAAGACCAAATTTTTAAAATCATACACAAGGAAAGATTATGGTGTAATTTATATAAGTATATGAACTTCAAAGTAAACAAGAGTTACAGATATTTTTGAGTAACATGAAATCAATTACATGAGTTTTTTTTTTTTTTTTGGTAGTTGTGATGCTTGTTTACAAAATCAGGTTTATCGATCTTTTTATCTTTAATAGCCAAAAATTTTCAATGAGCTGCTAGAACAATATGGAATTATGATATTCAGAAATACGTATTCATTGTCTTTCCTTAAACAAATGTCTTCTATTTCTATATGCATTTCCAAGAACCTCCATGTTAATCTCTTCTGTAAAGCACCAGACATGAACAGAAAAAAAAAAAAAAAGAGCAGAAAATCTTTGACTTTTGAATTCAAAAGCCATTGGCCTTGAAGTTCAATATAAAACCAAAGGATGTGAGAGGGAAGAGAAAAGGACCACAGGGGAGTTCCTGATGAGATTTTCATACTTCAACCTCCCCTAGTAAAGAGCACTATTTTTTTTTCCTTCGCCAGGGAGCCTTGTGAAAATTGGAGACAAACCACCTTTCTTTATTCCTTTTGGGTGGGCCGTGAAAACCCTAGCCAGCAACCAGTTATCCTAGATTTATCAGTCTCCTGAGAATATCACATCCATCTAACCAAAACTGCACAAACCACATTAACTAAAAACCTCAGTTAGTCCCTAAGCCCACCAAAAAATGAAAGATACAAGGATGTAGCTTTAGGTGTCTATATAGTTGATGATGGCATAAAGGTAAGCCTTTAACTAAACTGGGATGAAACAATATCAAGCCAAGATTTCCTAGATCTGGAAAAGCACAGAAAGACAACTTTCATAGAACTAAATTTTATACACAAATACACACACACACACACACACACACACACACACACACATCTATAAAACACAACATCGTTAAAACTATATGTATTCAGGGCTATGCAGATATGTAAAGATGATTAGACATGACAGGATTTTAATCAGCACTCAATGTACAATTTTATATAAATTACACAAGCAACATATTTTAATATCATTTTAGGATCTGAAGGAAAAAAAGCAGAAGTATTTAATTGCTCCTTGAAAGTCAGGAACTATATCTCTGGATATTCTTTAATTGATACATCATGAACACAATAAATACATGCTTATTGAATACATGAATAAAGGAACAAATGAATGAAGAAGAGTGAATAACCAGCTTTCTACCATATTTAGCCTAAAACCACATATAATTATTAGATACTTGAGACATGCATTCAATGCTAGGAGATTTGCAGATTGTGAAGAGGTATGCTATGAGGAATTTACCCTTGCAATGTGTTGTTACATTACTAAGGCATTTCAAATCAAATTTAATTTTGATTACAGTACTCACCCTGAAAATAAGGGATAAATGGTAAAGCTAATGAGTTCAGAATTTCCATTCAGAATTTTAATAAGTATAAAGAAACTTCTGGGATTGAAGAATTACATTAAATGTTTCATGAAGGAAAATTCTGTTTTGGAGTTGTAGTGCCTTGCAATTCTTTCACTGGGACTTTTAAGTAAAATTTATGCTGAAAAATCCACTTCTACCAATGCCACTTGCAATAGTTTCTTTTGCATTACGTCTTCTAAGGTCCCAAGCTAATAAAAAAACAATCGTACTACTTTGCACCCTTTAGTTTTTAAACC
Source organism: Cacajao melanocephalus (assembly GCA_963573385.1). Classification (NCBI taxonomy): domain Eukaryota; kingdom Metazoa; phylum Chordata; class Mammalia; order Primates; family Pitheciidae; genus Cacajao; species Cacajao melanocephalus. The sequence goes on from CAUYLG010024938.1 coordinate 11,766, forward strand.
AATATATCACAGAAGGATCTGTGAAACCAGAGGTAATATTTTTAGTTTAGTATACAGGGTAAAATTTTTAGTGAAAACACAGAACTCATTATGAAGTTTCAAGATCTTGCAATAATATACTTAAAACAATGTCTTTTAGAAATAATCAAATTGTGAGGTTTTTAAACAGAGAGCAGTTAATACTTTTCTAGATGCCATAGGCTCATTTTCGTGTTTTTTTTTCCTTCAGAGTTGTTAGTGCTAAATTTACACACATATTCCAAAGACATTTCCTGCTTATTTCAACTTTGTTTCTCTCTCTGTCTCTGTCTCTTTGTCTCTGTCTCTGTCTCTCTCTCTCTCTCTCTCTCTCTCTCTCTCTCTTTCTCTCTTCCAGGTGCCATCTTTCCTCCCCAGTCAACTTCTTGCACTTTTAACTCTTCCTGGGTCAGTTTCACCTGCCTCCTGCAGGACCCGATTGAATCAAGAAGAAAGATTAAAGGCTTCGTGTGTATACGTTCCTTTTACTTCCTTGTGAAGCTGAACAGATAGGACATAGTGAATAGGATTGGGCTTGAAGTAAAAGAAATGAGATTGGGTTGCTGAGGGCAGGATGGACAAGGACACTCTCTAACTGTGTGCAGATTTGATCATCTTAAACAGCCCAGCAAGAAGTTCTCGAGCATAGACTACTCAAGAGAAGCATCCAGCGTTGGGCAGAAGTGGGCCAGCCTTAGGATCCCCACTGCACTAGCTTATTAGTAAGGGCATCTCCTGGAAGAGTAAAGCTCAGCTTAAAATTACATGGGCATAGAGTATGGAATGATAGAAATTAGAGGTTGGAAAGGGTGGGAGGGTAAGAGAGGGGTGAGGGATGAGAAATTACTTAATAGGTACAATGCATATTATTGATGTGCTAGATACACCAAAATCCTACACTTCACCACTATGCCATATATCCATGTAACAAAACCACACTTATCCTTCTTCCTTTTTTTTTTTAATGCTGAAGTGGATCTTTCGGTTGCTAACACATAGAGGCTAGCTTAATGCTCTGCAGTTGAAGAGCAGGCTATATTTGGAAGGGAGATACAAGTGACACAATCCCATCGTTGCCACATCTCTGGGCTTAAGGATGCCTAGGACTTTGATCCTTAGTTAAAATCCTTTCAACATCAACAAACACAAGAAATATATAGAGGTACACCAAATCTACATGAAAAGTTTTTTTTTTCTTTTTTATCTTGATATGTATGTTCCACTATTCCAAATCAGGGTCCGAATACACTATACATGGGTTTTCAAGATTGCTTATTTTATAACCTCTAATGGATTAACAACAAACAAAAAGTATGAAAGCTGAAAGGACCCCACAAATAAAGGGCTTCCCGAGTTGAATTGGATCTTGCCTAAGTCAATCTTATGTCCCATGATCAACCATATCTTTGAGCAACATAGGCTTGGGATATACAGTGTCACCTGAAAGTCACAAGATTGCCATTGTGATGCTGAGCATGGTATGATTTTTAATCAGTATTTTCTTAAAGCTAAATAGGCCACTGCTTCCAAACAAGATGGAGTAACTGAGCGAGGTTTACTCTCCCACATGAAACAAAACTTGGAGAAAATCTAACAGGACACCGGGGAAGAATTTGTGATAAATTCCTATAATGACGTACTATTTGGAAACAGAAAGGAATGGAATACGGATACATTTGAAAGCATGGATTAATCTAGAAACATTTATGCTGAGTAAAAGAAGCTAGACACAAAACAGTACCTACTGTGTGATTATATAAATATAATATTTTGAAACAAGCAAACATTCAAGAATGGTAGAAATCAGAAAAGTGTTAGTCTCTGCTAGAGAAAAAGGATTGAAGTTAAAAGGTAAGAGGGAACTCCTACATCTTGATAGGCATGTGGATTACTCAGATGTCCGTATTTGTAAAAAAATAAAACTATATATTTAAAATCATTTATTCCTTTTAATGAATAAAATTATACCTCAATTTTTAAAAATTCCTCTATGACGATCTGCCGAATGGCTCTTGAATAGCATTTAAACATTTCATTTTTTTCTAATAGACATTTTTGTGTAATAGCTAAAATGTTGAATTATGAAGATTATCTGCAATTTTAACTTTAACATACCATAATAGCCCTAACTCAAAATTATCTCTGTGTGACTAACTTATATATTTTATTTCAAATTAATATTTATTATATATAGTCCAATGTACTCCACTATCAAGAGTAAACATAATTCAAATAAGAGAGCTGATATACATGCAAAATTGTTTATTCTTGATTCATTTATTTGAGATATATTTTACTGAGCTAAATAAAATCTCTATAATGTTTGTAAATATTTCATTATTCACTCCTTAAAACTTTCTTCTTCATAGCAATTAGAAGTAAAAACACTTAAAAATAATTCCAAAAATTAAAATAAATAATATATCCCTGATAATAACAGAGACATCCCTATAAAACCAGAGAAGCTCCTCAGAACATACTAATGAAATGGATGCACAGGAAGACACTACCACTGGAAGGTAGGGAAGAATATATAGCATCCATGAGCTGAGTGAAGATCTATCTTATGGACTGATGATAGAGCATCCAGAAAAACTGATAGCCCTTCTAGATAAATCTGAAGTTATGCTTCTCTTCCTGCTATATCAAAGAAAGCTGCCCAGTTGATTGATGGAACTTTCTAAAATTCCATATGAGATGTCTGAAATGAGATAAATCTTCCATTTGCCCAAGGGACATTAGAACTTGATTAAAGAAGTTATGGTTATTCTGTACAATAGGCAGATGTGAAGGCATTATATTGGATAGGGCAAAATAATTGAAGTTTTGTCCAGTTTTGTCTAGTCCGGAATACATAATTCTATCTTGTGTAACATTTACCTTGTGAACAATGTTGCATCTGAAGAAACCATTAAGAGTTTTGCAATAATGGATTATGGAGCATTTCTGCCACCCACAAAGACTAGATTTCACCAGATGAAAGAATATTGCATTGCCAGAGTGCAAAAAATGAACTAAGAAGCACAACATCAATGGGAATTACATGTTCTTCCACTGTCATAGTAGCAGGTTGATTTCAAAGTGGAATTAAGTGGCTATGAGTAAAAAGGATTAGGTAAAAACTGGAAAGCAATCAAAATATTCTTCAATAGATGAAAGGGTAAACAAATTGTGGTACAACCATACAGTGTTATATTATTTGGTGATAAAAAGAAATGACTAATCAAGCTATGAACAGGCATGCAGAAACCTTAAATGTATACTGCTTAATGAGAAAAACCAGTCTGAAAAAGCTAAGGTATGATTTCGAATATATGACATTCTGAAAAAAGCAAGACTATGGAGACAGTAAAAAGGTCAGTGGTTTCCTGGAGTGGAAGGGAAGAGAGGAATTGTGAAGCACAGGGGATTTTTGAGCACTGAAGCTATTCTTATTCCATATGACACTGTAATACTGGATACATGACATTATGTATTTGTCAAAATCATAGAATCGTAGAACATAAAGAGTAAGTCCTAATGTGAACTATGGACTTTGGTTAGTATTAATGTATCAATATAGGCTCATCAATTTTAACAAATGCACAACACTAATACAAGATATTAATAATAAGGGGAAGGGTTGGGGGTGTGGATATGTGAGAACTTTCTGTACTATCTGCTCAATTTTCTATAACGCTAAAATTCCTCTAAAAATCATTAACTAATTTATAAAAAATTTCTATAACATTCTTAGAATTGAGATCCTTAACAGACAAAATCAACAGTTAAAGTAATATCTGTTATTGACGTAAAATACAGGTCAGGAACTTTTTCTCCTATATCCAGGGGTTCAAATGATGGGTTCACATGTAACCTGTATATCTATATACAATGCCATTATGAAACTCTATGGCAAATGGTGGCTAATGTGAATAAAATATGAATGGGCATAACAACATCACAGAGTGATGGATTTCTGTGCTGTCTGAATTGGAAGAGATTATACTGCAAAAATTCTGGGATCTGTAGGTAAGGATAATAAAATGGGAATGATATGGTTACACAGTCCTTTATCTTTTCTACATCTATTTTTCCCTTTCTTTTGCTGAATGCTGAGGTAGTGGGACTGGACAAACAAGGAAGACCTTTTAAAGATATCACTGCCACCTGCCTACAGAGTGAACTGATGGAAAAGAAAGTGTGTGTGTGTGTGTGTGTGTGTGTGCGCGCGTGTGAGTGCGTGAGCGCAGATTATGATTATGAGCAATAATAAATATTATTTACTTATTATTGCAATTATTATCCTCAATTATCCAAGAGCAAAAGTAATTTTGGGGGACTTTTAAGGTTATATGATCACAGCTAACATGATTTTTTAACAAGGGAAGTTCAAAGCGTTATTGGATGTATCAGTTCTTGATAATCATTATTGTTTCAACATACCTGTTTTCATGCATCAATTATAGTAAACTTTACTATTACAGAAATCATAAACTGGCATAAATAAATCATAAATATGCAACCAGTCATCTGGTTGAATGAATGGAAAGAAAATATTAAGAGTAGCATTGCAATTTTCTTTTCAGTCTCAGTGATACCTGATAATTTGACATTTGATAGGCAACTGGTTACATCATTGTTTTAAGAAATGCAAAAAATTCTTTGGCTGGGCATAGTGGCTCACGCCTGTGATCCCAACACTTTGGGAAACTGAGGCAGATGGATCAGTTGAGGTCATGAGTTTCAGACCAGCCTGGCCAATATGGTGAAACCCCATCTCTACTAAAAATACAAAAATTAGTTAGGTGTGGTAGTGTATTCCTGTAATCTCAGCTACTCGAGAGGCTGAGGCAGGAGAATTGCTTGAACCTGGGAGGCAGAGTTTGCAGTGAGCTGAGATTGAGCCCTCACTGTCCTCCAGCCTGGTGACAGAGCAAGACTCCAATTCAAAAAAAAAAAAAAAAAAAACAACACAACCATTTTGGACTAAGGTAAATAAAGGCCTCACACAGGAAACTATATTCTGTGAACTATTCCAACAATGAATCCAAGCACACAGTATCTGGTATGACATTGTTTATATTATAATACATAATTAATGAAATGCAACTGAACCCCAAAAAAGAGAGTTATAAAACCTGTAGGGAACTATATAACTAGAAAGGTTAGAAAAGAGAAAATTGACCTGTTGTGTTCCTTGAGTTGAGCTCATCTATGCTCAAGTCAGCCTTATTTCTTAGGAGTCATATAAAGTTGCTTCTAAAAATTATGAGAAGTGGATTGATTTTAAGGGATCCTCCATTATCCTGAGGATACCCCTCAGACAAGAAAATAAAAAGAAGAAAACTAGAGGAATCATGTTACCTGACTTCAAATTGTACTACAGAGCTATTATAACCCAAAACAGCATGATGCTGGCATAAAAACAGACCAATGGAACCAAAGAGACAGCCCAGAAATAAATCCATGCATCTACAGTGAACTCATTTTTGACAACAGTGTCAAGAACATACATTGTGGAAAGGACAATTTTTTCAATACATTTCTTGGAAAACTGGATAGCCATATGTAGAAGAATAAAACTAGACTCATCCTTATCTCTCATTATATACAAAAATCAATTCAAAATAGATTAAAGACTTAAATCAAGTCAAAAAGCTCTGCACAGCAAAGAAAACAATCAACAAGGTGAAGATATAACCTGTAGAATGGGAAAAAGATTTGCAAACTATCCATCTGACAAGAAATTAATAACCAGATATAAGGAGCTCAAATATCTCAATAGGAAAAAAATCTAATAATCCAATTTTAAAATAGGCCAAATATCTGAATAGACATTTCGTAAAAGAAGACATACCGGTGGCAAATGGGCATATGAAAAGGTGCTCAACGTCATTGATCATGAGAGAAATGCAAATCAAAACTACAATGAGATATTATCTCACCCCATCTAAAATGGCTTTTATCCAAAAGGTAGGAAATAATGAATTCTGGCAAGGATGTAGAGAAAAGTGAATGCTTGAACGCTGTTGGTGGGAAAGTAGATTAATACAGCCACTATGGAAAATAGTATGGAGGTTCCTCAAAAAAACAAAAAAAGAGAACTGTCATATGGTTCAGCAATCTCACTGTTGGGTATGTACCTAAAAGAAAACGAATCAGGATACTGAAGAGATATCTGCACTCCCATGTTTTTTTCAGCTTTGTTAACAGTGGACAAGATTTGGAACTAACCTAAGTATCCATCAACAGAAATATGGATAAAGAAAATGTGGTACACACACACAATGCAGTACTATTCAGCCATAAAAAAAGAATGAGAGCCTGTCATTTGCAACAACATGGGTGGAGCTGGAGGACATTATGTAAGTGAAATAAGTCAGGCACAGAAAGCCAAACTTTGCATGTTCTCACTCATTTATAGGAGCTAAAAATTAAAACAAACTCATGGAGATAGAAAGTAGAATGATGGTTACCGAAGGCTGGGAACTGTAGTGGGGAGGAGAAAGTTGAGATGGTTAACAGGTACAAAAAATAGATACAATGAATAAGATCTACTATTTAATAGCATAACAGGGTGATTACCACCAACAAAAATTTATTGTATATTTAAAAATGACTAAAAAAGCATAATTGGAATGTTTGTAACACAAAGAAATAATAAATGCTTGAAGTGATGTGATGGATACCTCATTTACACTGATGTGATTATGACACTTTGTATGGCTGTATCAAAATATCTCATGTACCCCAGAAATATATACACTCATAATTATATACACCTACTCTATACCCATATGAATAAAAATAAAGAGAATAAAAGTGCTGGTTGTTGGAAGTAAATATATACCAGGGTAAAGCGATCCAAAGGGATAAGAACAGAACACTGATGGCATTGCCTCAAACTCAGTAGATTGACAGCCAGGGTCCTAAAGATTGATATCTTCTAGTCCATAAGACTCCTGGGCAATTCATTGACAAGGCCTATTGATGCTACTTCTTCAATGTCCCTCCACTTCATCTACTTTTCTCTCCTGATGCTAACAGAAAAATACAGGCCAGCATTTTTTAATCACTCTTCTGCAATATGCTCCTGATACTCCACTCATCCCTTTTGTCTTTACTCAATCAATTTCTTAAACTTCAGTCAGAAAAATGGGATTTTAAATTGAAAATCCCATTATGTCACCTCCTTGCTCTCATACCCTACCTTTTTCTCTGTGCTCTGTTTGAAATCTTTCAATCACTTCCTTTGCTACTAGGGAGGGACCATCTTGCTGGATATATTCTCAAGCCTAAGGACGCAGCTGTCCTGAGTTCTTCTTGGTCTCACTGCCTTTTTTCATCTGCTTTTGAAGACAACCTCAGCTTCTAATATTACAGTGTACTAGTACAATTGTGCTGGGGCTATCACGCCAAAATACCACAGACTGGGTGGCTTGAACAACAGAAATTTATTTTCTCACTTTTCGGAAGGTTGAAATGTAAGATCAAGGTATCAACAGGTTTGGTTTCTCCTGAGGAATCTTTTGTTGACTTGAAAACTCCACCCTTTCTCTGCTTCCTCATTTTTCCTTTTCTCTGTATACCCATGTCCTCCTCTTCCCTTAAGGACAACAGTACATTGGATTAAAGCTTTAACTTTATGGCCTTGTTTAAACTTAATGAGGTAAATGAGGCTGTATCTCCAAATATAATCATATTGGGGCATAGGATTTCAGCCTGTGAATTGTAGGGGGGACTCAACACACTCCATATTAGATAACTAGCCATATCTTAATTTTATTAGTACAGTGGCCTAACAATTCTGTCAAATCTCTATACAGGTAATGGAAAAAAGCTTTACAAAATACTGTCCTAAGTCACCAAAACCCTCTGGCCTAATATTATTGTGGGTGACTCTTAGACAACCTAAGCAGCACTCTTTAAAAGAAAAGTCAAGTGGTGTTCACATTTTTATTTACTACTGTTATCATCCCTCATTTTCATAAAACAAGTGATATTTGTTTTACTCAATACCTAATCTACCTCTTTTAATAGCCATTGACTCATTTTCAGGGTAAAAAAATAATTCAGTTGACTTCAGTAACTTCCATGTATCATTTATTATAAATACAATGGCATTCTGAAATTACATGTTTTCCTTTTTTTTTCCTATTTCTTCTTCTTTTTTTAAGGGATCTTGCTCTGTTGCCCAGGCTGGAGTGCACTGGTGCAATTTTGGCTCACTGCAACCTCCATCCACCAGGTTCAAGCAATTATGCCTCAGCCTCCCTAGTAGCTGTGATTACATGTGTACACTTATATGCCTAGCTAATTTTTTTTTTTAATTTTGGTAGAGATGGGGTCTCACAATGTTTCCCAGGCTGGTCGCAAACTCCCAAGCTCAAGGAATCCTCTCTCCTTGGCCTCCCTGCTGATATTATAGGCATGAGCCACCATGCCCAGCCATACTTGTTTTGATGGGCATTTAGATAGCTTCTAATTGTTTACTAATATCAACACTGCTTCTCTGAACATTCCACAATATGTCTCCATGTGTAAGTGTTGGATTTCTTAGGTAGACAGAACTAATGCAATTGCTTTGTCATAAACACACATCTCGAAGTCCTTCTTGTCATTTCTAAGTTGTGCTCCAAAATAGTTGTAGCAATTTATTATCTATCAGTGCATAAAAGTTCCCACAGCTCCACATCCTCATCTCCACTTGCTGTTGTCCGATTTTTGGATTTTTGTAGTTCAGGTGGGTGTGTAAATGCTACCTCTATGATTTTATGACCCTGGTGGACTCAGTCTGCATGGGCCATAGAAATCCACTTGAGGACTTTTGCTGTTGAGGCTTTCTATATACAAACATAATTTATTTAGGTCATCGTGAATAAAGGTTTATAAGTTTCTCTGTAGGGACCTTGAATGTTTGTGGTTACATTCATTCATTAGGTATTTCATATTCTTAAAGCATTTTAAATGCATTGTTTTAAAATGACATTTTTTTTTTTTTGAGACAGAGTCTCACTTTGTCACCCAGGCTGGAGTGCAGTGGGGCAATCTCAGAACACTGCAACCTCCAACTCCTGGGTTCAAGCAAGTCTTCTGACTCAGCCTTCCAAGTAGCTGGGATGACAGGCGTGTGCCACCACACCCAGCTAGTTTTTGTGTTTTTAGTAGAGACAAGGTTTTGCTATGCTGGACAGGCTGGTCTCAACTCCTAACCTCAAGTGATCCATCTGCCATGGCCTCCCGAAGTGCTGGGATTACAGGCGTGAGCCACCTCGCCCAGCCAGAACTCCAATTTTAAGAGACCGTCATCTAATATCTGAAGGTGTTTCAGAGGTAGGAAATTACTTCACATACACATAAAGTAAGGACTTTTCTCAGTTATAGCAAACACCCAGAGTGCTCACAGCTTCAATTTTACAGCATCAGTCATGGATCAGAAATAAACAAAGAGGGGCTGGGCATGCTGGCTCATGCCTGGAATTCCAGCACTTTGGGAGGCTGAGGCAGGAGGATCACTTGAGGTCAGGAGTTTGAAAACAGCCTGGGCAACATAGCAAGACCCTGTCTCTATAAAAGTAAAAAAAAAAAAAATAGCTGCATGTGGAGGCATGTCTACAGTCCCAGCTGCTTGGGAGGCTGAGATGAGAGGATCACTTGAGCCTAGGAGGCAGAGGCTGCAGAGAGGAGATCAGACCACTGCACTCCAGCTTCTGTGACAGAGCCAGATCCTGTCTCCAAAAAAAAAGAAAGAAAGAAAAAAGTAAACAAAGAAACAAAAACTAATCAGTCCAAATGACAAGATATCTTCATAATTAATTTGGAGTCACAAATAGGCGAACAAATAAACAAAAACGGATTCTCTGTTATCTCTTATCCAACAAAGAATAGATAGCAGCATCTCAACAGATTACCGAATGGTCAGAACATAAAACAGATTGTCAGATATTGCTGTCCCCAGTGAGGAATACTTTGCCATGTCAAAGTATAGTTACATAAACGTAGAATGTTCTCTTGCTACTCACAAAGGCTGATGTATAGTGGTCCACGATACACCAGTCCCTGGACCAAGCTGTGGAAAGGATCAGAGCCCAAATCATTAAAGGACTGACAGACTTCACCGAACTATATACAAAGTAAAAAACATCGAATCCAAGAGAAAAAAAAAGAGAGGAAAAATCAAAGACTCAATGAAAGACAAGTTCTATTTCCACTTGGGATTCATTCTGGAAGCTAAAGAAAGATGTGCCCACGGCTAAAACAATCCATGATGTGCATTTCTCGGGCATCACAGTTTAATAATTGATTCTGACAGATAAATCCATGGGAACATTCTGATGGGGCCTCCAAAACTGTCACACACACAAAAAAACTGTCAAAGTGTATATTTTTAATTAATTAATTATTTATTTATTTTAGACAGAGGGTCTCTGTTGCCCAGGCTGGAGTGCAGCAGCATAATCATAGCTCACTGCAGCCTCAAACTCCTAGGCTCAAACAGTCCTCCCACCTCAGCCTCCCAAGTAGCTGTGACTATAGGCGCACACCACCATGCTTAGCTAATTTTTATTTTTCATAGAGATGAGGACTTGCTATGTTGCCTGGGCTAATTTTTTTTTAATTAAAGCATGACTTTCACATAAATATAAAGTGAGCATATGTCAAAGATTTTTTTAACTTGTTCATGAGAGAACCAGCAGGATGATAAAGCTGCTTCAGAGTGTTTGAAAGGCATGTTGGAATACAGTGGCTACATTAGACAAAACAGATTAATATCCTGCCTGTGATAAAACTGCAACCTTTGGAGTTATCTCTTTTACTGAACAGAAATTGTATGCATCCATACTCGCAAAAATCTGCCAGTTAGCATGCAACTTCAAAGACTCTTAGTCCTGGATCTCAAAAGTAAATAGCAAATTAAACAAAAGGTCCAGTTTCTTAGAGAACTTAACAGTCTTTGAAGGGGCCCGTTAGATGCGCTCTGGCATGGCATGGAAGGTTTATGCAGTCATCCTTTGCCTTATTTCCATGTTTTGGATACCTTTTCTGAACAGTTTAACTGTTGAATGCCTATTGCGTGCTGTGCACTCTGGTAGGGGACTAAGGTGAATATGATTTGACCTTATTTTCAAGTATCAAGTTTTGTAGAGAAACTTGATAAATAACTAAGGTCAGTGAAATACTACAGGTAGTCTGACAAAAAGTCTCCACAGAGTTCAGGGGAGCACAGAGGAGGGGATAGTCAGGTCCACTGGGAGACCACAAAGGTCAGAGGCATTGCCCTGCTGCTGGAGAGCCCATCAAAGGCAAGAAGGCATAAAACAGCAGGCCATTCGACTTGTGAAAACCACTCACCATGGCCTCTAATCTCATGCTGTTCTGAACGGTCACTTACGTGCTTTGTGTAATATCAACATTTCAGCAACATCTAGGCTTGGAATGAAGAAATGCTGTAAAGTATAAAAGATTGCGTTATACTTTTTTTGCAAAAAATAAGAGGCGGTGGGCAGCTGATGGCGTTTGTAAGAATCAAGAGGCTGAGTGCAGTGGCTCCTGCCTGTAATCCCAGAACTTTGGGAGGCTGAGGCGGGTGGATCACCTGAGGTTGAGAGTTTGAGACGAGCCTAAGCAACATGGAGAAAACCCTGTCTCTACTAAAAATACAAAATTAGGCCGGGCGCAGTGGCTTACGCCTGTAATCCCAGCACTTTGGGAGGCCGAGGTGGGTGGATCACCTGAGGTCAGGAGTTCAAGACCAGCCTGGCCATCATGGTGAAACCTCATCTTTAAAAAAAAAAATACAAAATTAGCTGGGCATGGTGGCACATGCCAGTAATCCCAGCTACTCAGGAGGCTGAGGCAGGAGAATTGCTTGAACCCAGGAGGCGGAGGTTGTGGTGAGCTGAGATTGCACCATTGCACTCCAGCCTGGGTAACAAGAGCAAAACTCTGTCTCAAAAATAAAAAAAAATTAGCTAGGCATGGTGGCGAGTTCCTAAAGTACCAGCTACTTGGGAGGCTGAGGCAGGAAAATCGCTTGAACCTGGGAGGCAGAGGTTGCAGTGAGCCAAGATCATGTCACTGCACTCCAGCCTGGTGACAGAGACATCATCTCAAAAAAGAAATGAGGAAATTTGACATTTGGAGCCCACATTCAAATCCCATCTATACCATTTTCTAGCTCTGAGACCTTGGGTAAGTTCATGAGCCTCTCTCTGTGAGTCCTTCACACAAAAGGGTCATAGATCCACCCATTACTGGGATCATGAGGTATACATGAAGAATATTGTTTATCTGGAAACTCACAGCCATATATTTCTAGGAGATTAATAAATGAGTGAAGAGCTTACAAATCTTGACCCATGGAGAAGTATCATGAAACTCTTCTAATCAGAAGCAGTTGTCTAGATCTCTCTTAGGATAAAATGACAGCAAAATGAGTTATCTCATCCAGTGTGTAAGCATTAATTACATTCTGTGTGGTTGTCTTTTTATTGGTGAGAACTATCAAATGACTTTTAGCTGTAAGTATATTGGTAAAGCATTAAACAGCCTTCCCTTAGATCATCAGCATCTTATATTAGCACAGCCAGCAGTCCCGGGATGAGTGAGTGCTAATCCTCTAGGCATCTTGTATCAGATGATATAGACATAAGACACTTGGCTCTCCAAATGACTTACTCTGACCTAGTGCCACCATCAGGTCCCCAAGAGAAACTTGAGTAGTGATTTTTCTAGACATCCGTGATAAATAGACGTTCCAAAATCAGGAAACAGAGTTTCAAATAAAAAGGGACAGAGGAACTAGCCAATGGTCATCACTCAGTATCCAGCAATTGTCCCAAGCCAGAAGCTGATCAATTATTGAAATTTTCCCAAAATTCCCTAGATGAGAATGTAGGCAAGAAGCCCATATCCCCTGTGCCTCGTCAGCTGGCAGGGCCATTTGATGCATCTGTCTGAGCAAGCTGAGCAGTGATCCAGCTCCACAGGGTCCCCTCGAGATGGAGAAGGGGACCCAGTTGACAACCAGGAGTCCTACCTTACATGGTAGAATGGAGAAGGAATGGGGTGGGCACACTGTAGAGCCTCCTGACCACCTAGTCTCAAAATGAGTTCAATTTTAGGATCCTACAGATTCTGAATGTTTAATTTAAATGTGTAAGTTAGGAAGTGTACCAGTCAAGGTTCTTGGTGAAGAGAAATCAGTTCTAGGTAACTCACACACATAAGGAAATGCCCATATTTCATTAATTCTTAAACACACACATTTTTGTTTTTACACTTTTAACATCTTTTGGAATCAGAAGCATCTTCCAATAGATGACGCCTTGTCACTGCTGTTGGCCAGGTACAGTCATGACAGTTGCCATATGCTATCAATGTATGTGAACTTGGTTGATTTTCCCATTGGCAGGATGGAAGACTGCAGCCCCAGATGGCTCTGCCAAGAAGCCATTTTAAGGTCCATTTTAGAAAGGAACATGAGTCCTGGATTATGTCTGCAAATCTTAACACCTTATGGTAATATCAAGAAAGTGTTCCCATCACAGCTTAAATAGCTGCTATCAGGGACTTGGAGGAAACTTTAAGGGACAATAGTAGAACATTATTTTATTATTTATTCATTTATCTATTTGTTTTTAGAGGGTCTCACTCTGTGGCCAAGGCTAGAGTGCAGTGGAGCAATCATAGCTCACTGTGGCCTCAACCTCCAGGGCTCAAGCAGTCCTCCTGCCTCAGCCTCCCAAGTAGCTGGGACTACAGGTATGCACCGCCATGCTCAGGAAATTAAAAAAAAAATTTTTTTTTGTAGTGATGGAGTGTTCCTGTGTTTCCCAGGCTTAGAACACTCTTTTAATAAATGCTGCATCATCTGAGCTCTTGATAACACTGAGAACAATATCGTATTGTTGTAAACAAGCGAGTTGTAAGGAAAAAAACGCCACACTCTGAGATTGAATCAGGAGTCCTTTATTGCCGGCGACTGAGAGTCAGCTCATGCTCAAAAATCTCTCAGCCCGATGAAGGGGCTTGATTCCTTTTTATACCTTGCTTAGAGAAGTGGGTGGCAAAGCGGAATTTTACAGAAGCAGAACAAGCAGGTTAGTAGGAGGAAGCTGGTAACAGGGAGGCAGGAGATTCCCATAGTTGCTGGTCACCAAGGATATTTCCATACAATCATCAAGGGGAGTAGCGGGGGGACTTTCCATACAATCAATCACCAGGGGGGTATTCACAATAGCAGGTAGACTTGCCAAGCAGGATGTAGTTACAATGGTTACAAGTTTCTGAGTACAGCGTGACCCAGCTGTGCACCAGAAAGAAAAATGACAGGGAGGGAGAGGCTAAGATGGAATTTGTCTGGCTCACATCTAAGATGGAGTCTGTTAGGCTGACTTCAGTATGGGGAAAAAATGTCTGTCAAGGACTTTTTTTTTTTGAGACAGAGTCTCACACTGTCACTGGGGCTGAGTGCAGTGGTGCTATCTTGGCCCACTGCAACCTTCTCCTCATGGATTCAAGCAATTCTCCTGCTTCAGCCTCCCAAGTAGCTGGGATTACAGGCGCACGCCACCACGCTTGTCTAATTTTTCTTATATTTTTAGTAGAGATGGGGTTTCACTATGTTGGCCAGGCTGGTCTCAAACTCCTGACCTCATGATCCATGTCCCCCACCTCAGCCTCCCAAAGTGCTGGGATTACAGGCATGAGCCACTGTGCCCGGCCTGTCAAGGATTCTTATAAATCATACTCTGAGTGGGGAGAAGTTTTAAGAACCCCTTAGGCAATTGATTTTTATTTTATTTTGTTTTCTATTTTAATTAATTAATTAATTTTTTATTTTTTATTTTTTTTTGGAGATGGAGTCTTGCTCTGTCACCAGGCTGGAGTGCAATCTTGGCTCACTGCAACCTCCATCTCCCTGGTTCAAGCGATTCTTCTGCCTCAGGCTCCCGAGTAGCTGGGACTACAGGTGTCCGCCACCAAGCCTGGCTAAGTTTTGTATTTTTGATAGAGATGGGGCGTCTTCTTCTTCCTCTTCATCGTCGTCTCACTCTGTCACCCAGGCTGGAGTGCAGTGGTGGGATCTTGGCTCACTGCAACCTCTGCCTCCTGGGTTCAAGCGATTCTCCTGATTGAGCCTCCTGAGTAGCTGGGATCAAAGTGTGCACAACCATGCCCAGCTAATTTTTGTATTTTTAGTAGAGACAGTGTTTCACCATGTTGGTTAGGCTGGTCTCAAACTCCTGACCTCAGGTGATCCACCTGCCTCGCTCTCCCAAAGTGATGGGATTACAGGCGTGAGCCACGGAGGCAGGGTGATGATGTTTCAATACATACAATGTATAGTGATCAGATCAGGGTAATTAGAATATCCTTCATCTCAAACTTTTATCATTTCTTTGTGTTGGGAAGTTTCAATACCCTTCTTCTATTTATTTGAAACTGTATAATTTATTTTGATTATATATATATATATATATTTTTTTTAGATTGATTTTTGCTCTTGTCACCCAGGCTAGAATGCAATGGCACAATCTGGGTTCACTACAACCTCCATCTCCCAGGTTCAAATGATTCTCCTGCCTCAGCCTCTGAAGTAGCTGGGATTACAGGCACCTGCCATTACACCCTGCTAATTTTTATATTTTTAGTAGAGATGGGGTTTCACCATCTTGGCCAAACTAGTCTCAGACTCCTGACCTCAGGTGATCCACCCACCTCAATCTCCCAAAGTGCTGAGATTATAGGCGTGAGCCACCACGCCCAGCCTATTTTGATATTTTTATGTTTCCACAAGTGATATATAATAAGGCCTTATGTCTAAATAAGTCTAAAAAATACTTTCGATGACTGTATATTTAAAAATTCCTGGTAACAAGAAGGCATTTTATTATTATTAAATTGGCAACTTTTTTTCTTTCGTAGTGAGTGGTATGAAATAATATAATAATTCATTAAACATTTAACGTGGTAAAGAATCATTGAGAGGACTGAAGAACCAAGTTGAAGTCAAGAAGCCAGAAGAATGCCCAAAATCATGCAAAAAAAATGCTACAGCGTGGACATCACTCCACCACCACCACCCTCGCCCCACCACCCCACCCCTCCAAGGCACGGATGCTGCTGCTCCCACTACCAACAGCCCTGTCCCCCGTTGCTCCAGCATCCCAGCCAATACTGACCAGAACTCTGTCTTGCTGGGTTGTAAACCCTGCTGGAGACTGTCTCTCACCTTTGTGCATTATTAGCTTCCCATACAAAGACTATTGTGGATACCAATGGCCTTGCCACAAAGATGGGAAACACACATCTGGGGTTTTTGGCCTTTATAGTATCAAGCAGGCTTGGTCTCAGGCCAGTACTTATAGAAGAGAGATTCTCCAAATATAAACAGGCGACTCAGATGTGGGGCAGCCAGAAAGAATGATTAATATCCATACAGGAAGAACTGGGTGAGACTTCCTCCTGCAGGTGGGACCTGAGTGCAGATCCCACCACTGCACTCCAGCCTGGGTGACAGAGTGAGACGACGATGAAGAGGAAGAAGAAGACACCCTGTCTCTATCAAATCTTAATGCCCTTCTACTGAGGCCCACGTTGAAAACATTGCAGTTGGTCGGGCTCAGTGGCTCATGCTTGTAATTCCAGCACTTTGGAAAGCCGAGGCGGGTGGATCACAAGGTCAGAAGATCGAGATGATCCTGGCCAGCATGGTGAAACCCTGTCTCTACTAAAATACAAAAATTAGCTGGGCGTGATGGTGGACACCTTTAATCCCAACTACTCAGGAGGCTGAGGCAGGAGAATTGCTTAAACCCAGGAGGTGGAGGTTGCAGTGAGCCAAGATCAGACCACAGCACTCCAGCCTGGGTGACAGAGTGAGACTCCATCTCAAGAAACAAAACAACAACAACCAAAAAAAAAAAAAATCACAGTTGTTGGGCACAGTGGCTCATGCTGCAATCCCAGCACTTTGGGAGGTACAGGCAGGTGGATCGCTTTAGCCCAGGAGTTTGAGACCAGCCTGAGCAATATGGTGAAATCCTGTCTCTACCAGGCATGGAGGTGTGTGCCTGTGGTGCCAGCTACTCAAGAGGCTGATATTTGAGAATTGTTGTGTCAGGCCTCCAAGTCCAAGCCTGGTCATTATAGCCTTGGTGACCTGTACATACACTTTTGATGGTCTCCAGGAGCCAGAAAGTCTGAAGTAACTTGATGGCCACAAAGAGAAGTGAAACAACTAGCTCCTGCCTCAACTGATTGCTCTCCCCCTGCAACGTTCCACCATTGTTCCTGCTCAGTCTTGTGAAAATTTCACCCTAGACATTAGGTTTCTCAAGACCCCCAACCCTGTAACTATGTAATTTACCTCACCCTCCCCTCTGCTTGCCCCTGATAACCTCCACCCTTATGATCATGCCTGCTTGTAACAGATAACCCCTACCCTTGTGACCATGTATCCCATGATGCCCTTCCCTTCCCTAAAATAGATTACCACCTTTAACTGACCATTTGCCCCAACCTATATAACCAGACCCTTTCCTACTTCCCTCACCTAACTCCTTTCTCGGACTTGGCCCACTTGCACTCAAGTGCAAAATAAAATGACCTCACTGCCCACACAAAGCCTGCCTGGTGATCTCTTAACATGAGCGACACTCCTGACAGTTTGAGCCAGGAAAGCAGAGGTTGCAGTGAGTAAAATTGTGCCACTGCATGCCAGCCTGTGTTACAGAATAAGACCCTGTCTCTAAAAAAGGAAAAACAGATAAAGAAAAATAAAAAATCAGGGAAAATCAGAACCACAAATACCTTGAGGCCACCCAGAAACAAAAGCCTCAGGGACCTCAGGGATGCCTAGGGTCCCCAGAGACTGCAGTATTTTAACAAGAGGGAAGGTCCTGGGTCAACAACATACAGGAAGACACCGAGCATCCTGGAGCTTGAAGTTTGGCCACAGCCGTTTATAATGTGACCAATTTCCTTCCTTCCTTCCTTCCTTCCTTCCTTCCTTCCCTCCCTCCTTCCTTCCCTCCCTCCCTCCTTCCTTCCTTCTTTCCCTCCCTCCCTCCCTCCCTCCTTCCTTCCTTCCTTCCTCCCTTCCTTCCCTTTCTTTGTTTTTTTTTTTTTTTTTTTTTTTTAAACAGAGCCTGGCTCTGTTGCCCAGGCTGAAGTGCAGTGGCACAATCTCAGCTCACCACAACCTCTGCCTCCCAGATTCAAGCAATTCTCCTGCCTCAGCCTCCCGAGTAGCTGGGACTACAGGCGCACACCACCACACCCTGCTAATTTTTTTAAAAATATATTTTTAGTAGAGAAGGGGTTTCACCATGTTAGCCAGGATGGTCTCAATCTCCTGATCTTGTGATCCGCCTACCTTGCCCTCCCAAAGTGCTGGGATTACAAGCATCAGCTACCACACCAGGCCAATTCCTTTCTTTCCAACCAAGCCCTGCCCCTGCTACCCCCTCCCCAGCTTACCTGCCACCTACCACCTTGTTTTAGCATGAACAGCATTCCTCTCAAGCCAGGAATTCCTTCCTCAATGTTCCAAGCCAATGATCTTATTTAAGGTCTTCTTTATTACTCCCAGGGATGGCAAACTCATTATTTCACAAAGCAGTCCCTGACATTCTTGGACAAGTCTAATTATTTAAATGTTTCTCCTTATAAAGGGCCAAAGTTTGCCCTCAGCTTTTCTTTTTGAGGCTGGTTTATTTCACTTAGCAAAACGTTCTCAAGTTTCATCTATGTTGCAGCATTTGTTAGAATTTCCTTCTTTTTAAAGTTGGGTAATCCAATAATCCGTTCATCTGTTGAACACTTGGGTTCCTCCCACCTTTTGGTTATTGTGAAGACTGTTGCTATGAAAATGGAC
The DNA here is from genome assembly GCA_963573385.1 of Cacajao melanocephalus. NCBI lineage: Eukaryota > Metazoa > Chordata > Mammalia > Primates > Pitheciidae > Cacajao > Cacajao melanocephalus. The sequence continues at coordinate 30,649 of CAUYLG010024938.1, forward strand.
GTAAATATCTCTTTGAGTCTAGGTCATTTTTTGTTTTTGTGTTTGTTTGTTTTTAAGAAGGAGTTTCACTCTTGTTGCCCAGGCTAGAGTGCAATGGTTCAATCTCAGCTCACTCCAACCTTTGCCTCTCTGGTTCAAGCAATTCTCCTGCCATAGTCTCCCAAGTAGCTGGGATTACAGGCATGCACCACCATGCCCATTCTTTTGGTTTTGTTTTAGTAGAGACAGGGTTTCACCATGTTGGTCAGGCTGGTCTCAAACTCACGACCTCAGGTGATCCACCTGCCTCCCAAAGTTCTGGGATTATAGGCCTGAGCCACTGTGCCCAGCCAAGTCTCAGTTTTTTTCTTTTCTGTACTCAGAAGGGGACTCGCTGGATTCTATCATAGGGTAATTCTCTGTTTAATGTTCTGAAGCACTGCCCTACTGTTTTCTACAGCAGTACACGAGGGCTCTAATTTCTCTACGTCTTTGCCAACATGTATTATTTTCTGTGTTTTGATAGCAAGCATCCTAATGGGTGAGAGGTAGTATTTGTGGTTTTGCTTTGCGTTTCCCTAATAATTAGTGATACTGAGCAACTTTTCATGTGCTTATTGGCCATTTCTTTATCCTTTTTGAAGAACTGTCTGCTCAGTCTTTTGCCTTTTTTTTTTTTTTTTTTTTTTTGACACAGATTCTAGCTCTGTCACCAGACTGGAGTGCAGTGACGCCATCCTGGCTCACTGCAACCTCCGCCTCCCGGGTTCAAACAATTCTGCTGCACGAGTAGCTGGGACTACAGGCGCACACAACTATGCCTGGCTAATTTTTGTATTTTTAGTAGAGATGGGGTTTCACCATGTTGACCAGAAAGGTCTGAATCTCTTGACCTAGTGATCCGCCCGCCTCAGCTGCCCAAAGTGCTGGGATTACAGGCGTGTTTTTTTTGTTTTTGAGACAGATTCTCACTCTGCCGCCCAGGCTGGAGTGCAGTGGCGTGATCTCGGCTCACTGCAACCTCCGCCTCCCAGTTTCAAACAATTCTCCTACGCGAATAGCTGGGGCTACAGGCACACACTACCACGCCCAGCTAATTTTTGTATTTTTAGTAGAGACAGGGTTTTACCATGTTGGTCAGGCTGATCTCAAATTCCTGACCTCGTGATCCGCCTGCCTCAACCTCCCAATCACGCTGGGATTACAGGCGTGAGCCACCGAGCCCGGCCCCTTTCACCCATTTTTTAATCAGCTTGCTTCAGACTAACATGTTTTAATTAAAAAGCCGAAACATGAAGTTTATTAAGTAAAAATTTGTACTTGTTTTGTTTTGATTTGTTTTGTTCTTGTAACGGTGTTTCACTCTTGTTGCCCAGGCTGGAGTACAATGATGCGATCTCGGCTCACCACAACCTCTGCCTCCCAGGTTCGAATGATTCTCCTGTCTCAGCCTCCTGAGTAGCTGGGATTACAGGAATGTGCCACCACACCTGGCTACTTTTGTATTTTTAGTAGAGACGAGGTTTCTCCATGTTGATCAGGCTGGTCTTGAACTCCTGACTTCAAGTGATCCACCCACCTCAGCCTCCTGAAGTGCTGGGATTACAGGTGTGAGCCACCACATCTGGCTGTACTTATATTTTTAAATGGAAGGGAAAACTGCACTTAAGAAAAAAAAGGAGACCAGGCTAGTAGTCCCAGCTACTCTGGAGACTGAGGCAGGAGAATCATTTGAACTCAAGAGGCGGAGGCTGCAGTGAGCTGAAATTGTGCCACTGCACTCCAGCCTGGGTGACACAGGGAGACTCCATCTCAAAAAAAAAAATTTTTTTTAAACTTTAATTTCAATTAAAATACAAAACAAGGACCTGTAATCCTAGCACTTTGGGAGGCTGAGGCAGGAGGATCACTTGAAGCCAGGAGATCGAGACCAGTCTGGGCAACATAGCAAGACCATATCTCTACAAAAAAATTTTTTTAATTAGCCAGATGTGGTGGCACACACTTGTAGTGCTAGCTAATCAAGAGGCTAAGGTGAAAGATTGCTTGAGCCCAGGAGTTCAAGGCTGCAGTAAGTTATGACTGTGCCACTGCCCTCCAGCCTGGGCAATAGAATGATACCCTGTCTCTAAAAAAAGAAATAATAAAATAAAACTGAAAATATAAAAGAATACAGATCAATACTGAAGCAACTTATAACTTAAGTAACTCAAAATATCAAGTTTTAAGGTAATGTAGGCTGGAGTACAGTGATGTGATCATAGGTCACTATAGCCTCCAACTCCTGGGCTCAAGTGATCCTCCTGCCTTGGCCTCCCAAAGTGCTGTGAAGGTCTTCTGTGAATTTTTTTTTCTTTTGAGGCGGAGTATCACTCTGTCGCCCAGGCTGGAGTGCAATGACATGATCTCAGCTCACTGCAACCTCCGTTTTCCCAGGTTCAAATGATTCTCCTGCCTCAGCCTCCCAAGTAGCTGGGACTACAGGCGCCCACCACCACACCAGGCTAATTTTTATATTTTTAGTAGAGACCGGGTTTCACCATATTGGCCAGGCTGGTCTCAAACTCCTGACCTTGTTATCCTCCTGCCTTGGCCTCCCAAAGTGCTGGGATTACAGGCGGGAGCCACCTTGCCTGACCAAACTTTTTTCAGCTAAGAGTAATAAAAGCTTTTAAAAAACAGCCATACACAGTTGCTTGCTCATACCTGTAATTCCAGCACTTTGGGAGGCCAAGGCGGGTGGATCACCTGAGCTCAGGAGTTCTAGACCAGCCTGGCCAATATAGTGAAACCCTATCTCTACTAAAAATACAAAAAAATTAACTGGATGTTGTGGCGAATTTCTGTAATCCCAGCTACTCAGGAGGCTGAGGCAGGAGAACTGCTTGAACCTGGGAGGCGGAGGTTGCAGTGAGCCGAGATCGTGCCAACAAACTCTATCCTGGGCGACAGAGTGAGACTCTGTCTTGGGGGAAAAAAATGTTGTTGGGGGAGAAGGGCCTGGGAGAAAATGGTGGGGAGAGGGGGTGGGGGGAGGGGATGGAAAGACGACCTTGGGGAGAGCGAATGAAAAGAAGATGGTGGGGAGAAGAGAATGGGAATACAGTGGGGAGAAGCAGGTAACAGGGTGGGGAGTAGCAAAAAAAAAATGGTGTAGATGTTGAAATTTGGATTTGTCATCCACATGTTTTGGCCTCTGAAACATCTTTGTGAATGAGGATTTTTTTTTTACATTAACATTTTCTAGACATGATCTAAAAATGTAGACTAAGTCTGCAGTGCACTGAAGATGGCTAAGGGCAATTATTTGCCTGGGTTTTGTGTGTGTCTATTTATGATTGAACTAAATTCATGCTTGTTCATAGCTGTGAACCTATTCTGCAGAGACATCAGAAGCAAGTTCAAGGGCATGCAGCTTGCAGCTCAACGTTGGGAATCTTCCCTGAGGAGTCAGTACAGAACAGAAAATCCAGTTCTCTGTCCCCAGATGCATAGTTCATCTGCCAGCGGCTTTTAAGTGAAAGGGCCTCAACAGAAGCTTTGGTAGAAAATTACACCAAGAAGTGGTGAGTAGTGTTTGGAGATCAGTTTCTTAAATGTTACTCAATTTTGCACAAATATTTGTAAATTTTCCACATGTCCTGAAATTTGTGCAAATAAGTTCACGAAGTTATCTCCAAATTGCTTCTAGTATTTAAAATATTTCCCCAGGGGAAGCTGGAATTCAGCACATTAGAAATGTGTAACCATTTCTATTTTGTTATGCCAGCCAATGTTGACGGAAAAAAAAAAGAAAAAAAAGAGAAATGTGTAACCATTTCTTATTCTTTTTTTTTTTTTTTAAATTGAGACGGGGTTTCTCCATGTTGGCCAGCCTGGTCTTGAACTCCTGACCTCAGGAGATCCACCCGCCTCGGCCTCCCAAAGTGCTGGGATTACAGGCGTGAGCCACCGCGCCCGGCCACCATTTCTTATTCTTAAGAGTCTGAAACTCTATTTAAGCCCTGGTTTTCCAGATTGTTTCCTTTTATAGAAACTGCTGTCATATATGGTAAGCATGGTTTTCTTCACCATATATATCTAGCACAGGGTGTCCAATCTTTTTTTTTTTTTTTTGAGACAGAGTCTTGCTCTTGTCACCCAGGCTGGAGTGCAGCGGCTCAAACTCGGTCACTGCAACCTCCCCCTCCAGGGTTCAAGCTATTCTCCTGCCTCAGCCTCCCGAGTGGCTGGCATTACAGGTGTGGGCCACCACCCCCAACGAATTTCTTTTTTAGTAGAGACAGGGTTTCAGTGTTTGCCAAGCTGGTCTTGAACTCCTGACCTTGTGATTTGCCCGCCTTGGCCTCCCAAAGTGCTGGGATTACAGGCATGAGCCATTGAGCCCAGCCAAGGGTGTCCAATCTTTTGGCTTCCCTGGGACACATTGGAAGAAGGATTGTATTGAGCTACACATAAAATACCCTGACACGGCCAGGCGTGGTGGCTCATGCCTGTAATCCCAGCACTTTGGGAGGCTGAGGTGGGTGAATCACCTGAGTTCAGGAGTTCGAGACCAGCCTGGCCAACATGGCAAAACTCGGTCTCTACTAAAAATATAAAAATTAGCTGAGTGTGGTGGCAGGCACCTGTAATCACAGCTACTCAGGAGGCTGAAGTAGGAGAATTGCTTGAACCTGGGAGATGGAGGTTGCAATGAGCCAAGATCGTGCCCCTGCACTCCAGCCTGGATGACAGAGCAAGACTCCATTTCAAAAAAAAAAAAATGTTTTAAGAAAGTGTATGGGCTGGGAGCGGTGGCTCACACCTGTAATCCGAGCACTTTGAGAGGCTGAAGTGGGCAGATCACCTGAGGTCAGTAGTTCGAGACCAATCTGGCCAACATGGTGAAATCCCTTCTCTACTAAAAATACAAAAATTAGCTGGGGGTGGTGGCGGATGCCTGTAATCCCAGCTACTTGGGAGGCTGAGGCAGGAGAATCACTTGAACCTGGGAGGCGGAGTTTGCAGTGAGCTGTGATCGCGCCACTGCACTCCAGCATGGGTGGCAGAGCCAGAATCTGTTTCAAAACAACAACAACAAAAAGTTTATGAATTTGTGTTGGGCCACTTTCAAAGCTGTCCTAGGCTGCATGTGGCCTGCAGGCTGTGCGTTGGACAAACTTGGTCTAGCATCTAGAAATGAGAACTTTTTCTTTCTTTACTCTTTAGGGGAGGCATGATGTTTAAGGGTACAGGTTTTCTGGTCAGGCTGCCAGAATTTAAATCCTGGCTTTGCTTCTTTGCTGTGTGATTTTTGAACAAGTTACTTAACCTCTCTTGTCCCTCAATAGTTCAAGTTGTAATAAGAGGATAATAATAGTACCTCCCTGACTTGAGGGCTTGGGAGAATTAAATGCTATACAGGGATTGGCAAAGTGCTAAGATACATTAACTGCTAGTAAATTAGCTATTTGTTGTTATTTCTGTTCTGTTTTCAGAACCTCCAGTGTACAAAATTAACCAGAATCTTGGTTTGTAACTCACTCTTATCATTGGCCATAATGGCCCTGTCTAGTTTTATTCATTTTATCTGACGTTACCTTTTTTATATTAACTTCTTCCCCAAATTCCTTTGTCGTGATGTTTCAATCATGTTCCTTCCAAATCCTCAAATCCCTGATCTTCCAGCCGAACCATTGTCTACAGCTCATGCATTGTTATGTAATTGCATACCAGGAAATTTGTCCTTCTAAGCAAAGTCCCCAACCCTGTGCACTGCCTGAAGTTCTGCCCACTGGAAAGAGATCCCTTCATCACTACCCTTTAGAGATGTTCCAGAAATGGACCACAGTGCTGCAGCTTTCCACTTCAGCTAGTACTTGAATATCATGAAGAACCGTAAATCAGGTGCAAGTCTCCTCCTTCCTTTGTCAACAGATCATAGGGTACTTCCCTTGAGGCTAAATCTCCAGGCTGGGAGAGAGAAGGCAGTGTAGCAGAAATAGGAACCAGAAATAGGAAACATTGGGGTCACTTCTTCATGTAACTTACTTGTGCCTTCAGGACCTGCTTGGACCCAGTCATGTTTATACTACTTCCATTTGATAATGAAGTTCTTCTGTGTATGCTCAACTTTATGGTTTAGTGGGTCAGATGATATCCAGTTTATAATACACAGCTCAGGTTGCATGGTAACTTGGCGGCCTGTGGTCAAACATTCAGTTTCTGCTAAAGCCCATTAGCAGGTCGAGAGCTGTCTCTCAAAAGGAGAGTAGTTATCTGTGGATGATGGCAGGGCCCTGCTCCAAAGTCTTAAAGGCCTGTACTGTGATTCACCTATAAGGGGCCTGCCAAAGACTCCAGACAGCATCCCTATATGGCACAGACACCACACTCATCATTAGATCTGCTGGATCATACGGCCCAAGTGGCGGAGCTGGCACAGCAACCTGGACCTGTTGTTGAGCCTTCTCCTATTCTGGGTACTACTCAAAACTAGCAGATTTTTTTTGTAATCACTTAGTGAGTGAGCCAGCATAATATACCCAAATGAGGAATATATTGCCTCCAAAATCTTAATAGACCAACTAGGCATTGTGCCTCATTCTTGGTTGTAGGAGGGATCAGAAGCAACAACTTAATCCTTCACCTTAAAAGGGGTTTGTTCTTCTTTTTTCTGTGTCTTAAGGTTATTGAATTGAGATCTTTCTTCTTTTTAAAAATATAGGTGTTTACAGCTATAAATTTCCCTCAAAGTACTGCTTTAGCTGCCTACCAAAAGTTTTAGTATTTTGTGTCTTCATTTTTACCTATGGCAAAGTATTTTCTAATTTCTCTTGTGATTTCTTCTTTGACCCATTGGTTGTTTAAATGTGTTTTAAAATTTCCACTTTCTTGTGAGTTTATCTAATTTATTGTTATCAATTTTTAATTTTATTCCATTGTGATCAGAGAATATGCATTATATCAACAGCCCCCAACCTCTTTGGCACCATGGACCAGTTTCTGGGAAGACAATGTTTCTATGGATTGGGAGTGGGGGATGATTTGAGGGGTGAAACTGTTCCACCTCAGATCATCAGGCATTAGTTAGATTCTCATAAGGAGTGTGCACCCTAAATCCATTGCATGCACAGTTCACAAAAGGGTTCATGGCCCTGTGAGAATCTAATGCCTCTGCTGATGTAACACAAGGTGGATCTCAGGCAGTAATGCTCTTTTACCCACCACTCATCTTCTGCTGTGTGGCTTGGTTCCTAACAGGCCACAGATTGGTACCCATCTATGGGGACCCCTGAATTATGTGATTTAATACTTTAAAACTTACTGAGACTTGTTTTATGACCCAGTATGTGGTCTATCCTGGAGAATGTTCCATGTGGCTTGAAAAAAATAAATAATCCCTATGGTTGGGTGCAATGTTCTATAGAAGTCTGCTAGATCTTTTTTGTTTAAAGCACAGTTAAAATTTTCTGTATCATTGTTGATCTCATGCTTAGTTGCTATATCTAATATTGAAGGTGCAGTACTGATGTCTTCAACTGTTGTTCAATTTTTGTTGAATTCTCCCTTCATTTCTATCAGCTTTTGCTTCATGTATTTTAGGGCTCCATTGTTAGTTTCATATATGTTTATAATTCTTATATCTTCCTGAGAGATTGACTCTGGTATCTTTACAAAATTCCCTTTATACGGAATAACATTTTATTTATTTATTTATTTATTTATTTAATATTTGAGACAGAGTCTCAAAATTTAGAATTACCTGTATGAGAAAACATGCTCTTCCGTGTTCCTTGCTTGTTTACTTTTTTGTTTGTTTGTTTAAGACAGAATCTTGCTGTGTTGCCTGGGCTGGAGTGCAGTGGCATGATCTTGGCTCACTGCAACCTCTGCCTCCTGGGTCCCAATTCAAACAATTCTCATGCCTCAGCCTCCTGAGTAGCTGGGATTACAGGCACGTGCCATCAAGCCCAGCTAATTTTTGTATTTTTAGTAGAGACAGGGTTTCACCACGTTGGCCTGGCTGGTCTTGAATTCCTGACCTTGTGATCCACCCGCCTCGGCCTCCCAAAGTGCGTGGATTACAGGCGTGAGCCACTGCTCTGGCCATCTTTTTATTTTCAACATATTTTTATCATAAGGTTAAAGTGTGTCTCCTGCAGACAGCATATAATTGGAACTTGTTTTTCTTATCCAGTCTGACAATTTCTGCCCTTTGATTAGATCAGTTCACATTAGATGCTATTATTGGTATAGCTGAATTTACCTCTGCCATTTGCCTTTTATTTTCTATGCCTCATGTCTTATTTCTCTAGTCCTCCTTCACTGCTTTCTTTTACATTAACATTTCTAGTTTAAGATTTTAATTATTTTAAAGATTTTCTTCACTACACTTTGGACTTATTTTCTCAGCGGTTGCTATAGGGCTTACCGTATATAGCTTATTATAATTTACTTCAACTTACCAGTGAGATGTTTTGCTATATATAGTTCTATTACTTCTTCTCCCATTTTGTAATATTACTAATATACATGTTATGCCTATGTTACAAATCAGTAATGCATTTTTATAATTATTATTGTAATTATTTTATATCTTCTAAGGAAGCTCAAAAAAAGGGTGAGCAACTATGTATTTATAGTTTAATTAATCTGTGATTTATTATGTTTCTCCACATTTCTTCCTATAGATTTAAGTTCTCATCTGGTGTTATTTCTTTATTTCACTACAGCTTGCTTTTCATCCACTTCTTGTTGTCAAACATATCACATTATATTATAGGCCTAACACTAAAATTATATATACAGTTTTTGCAGTTGCTTTTAATAAGTTAACAAAAAAGATGCAGTTATGTGTCTTTTATAATTACTTATAATTATCTTTACTGGCAATCTTTGGTTTTTTGGATTACTGTTAGGTGTCACTTGCTCTCAGCCTGAAGAGCTTCCTCCAGTATTTATTTTAAGGTGGGCTGGCTAGCAACATATTCTGTTTTTATTTTTCTGAGAATGTTTCTACTTAATCTTCATTTTTGTAGATCAGTCTATTTCTCCTTTAAATTCTGCCAGTTTTTGTTTCATATACTTTGGTGGTCTGTTATTACGTGCAAAAATGCTTATAATTGCTACGACTTTTGCTGTGTTAAACTTTTTAATTAATATATAATGCCTACTTTGTCTTTTGTAACTTTTTGATTTAAATTCTATTTTGTCTTCTGTTAATACGGTCACCCCAGCTCATTTTGATTACTATTTGTATGAAATATCTTTTCCCATCCTTTCACTTTTAACCTATTTATGTCTTTGGACCTAACATGAGTCTCTTATAGGTAGCATATAGTTGTGTCTTGTTCTTTTTTTTTTTTTTTTGAGATGGAGTTTTGCTCTTGTTGCCCAGGCTGAAGTGCAATGGCGTGATCTAGCTCACTGCAACTCTCCCAGGTTCAAATAATTCTGCTCAGCCTCTGGAGTAGCTGGGATTACAGGCAACTGCACCACACCCAGCTAATTTTTGTATTTTAGTAGAGACAGGGTTTCACAATGTTGGCCAGGCTGGTCTCCACTCCTGACCTCAGGTGATCCACCTGCCTCAGCCTCCCAAAGTGATAAGATTATAGGCGTGAGACACCATGCCTGGCTGGGTCTTGTTCTTTTTTTTTTTTTAATCCATTCCTCCAATCTCTGTCTCTTGATTGGAAAGTTTAATCCAATACATTTGAAGTAATTATTGATAAGGAGGGACCTACTTCTGTCATTTTGCTATTTGTTTTATAAATGTCTTATAGCTTTTTTTGTCCCTTACTTCCTGCATTAGAATTTTCTTTGGTGTTCAGTTGATTTTTTTTGTAGTGAAATATTTTAATTCTTTTCTCATTTTCTCTTGTGTGTAATTCTATAACTATTTTCTTTGTGGTTACCATGGGGATTACACTTAACATTGTATGGTTATAACATTGTAATTTGATTTATGTCAGCTTAACTTTAATCCATACAAAAACTCTGCTGCCGTTCCATCCCCTCTCAGTTATTGATGTTTCAAAATTACATCTTTATACACTGTGTGTCCAAAAATAAAAACTCATTATTTTTAATGCATTCGTCTCTTAAATTATATAGAAAATATGTGAAGTTACAAACCAAAGTTACAATAATACTAGCCTTTAGACTAATAAAGATTTAGACTAATAGGCCAAGGTTTTCTATTTCTTCATTGATATTTCCATTTTGTTCATACATAATTTTCTTGAGTTTCTTCATGTCTTCCATTAAAGATACTTCCTCTATGTATCTTTAACGCAATTATTTTAACATTTTTGTTTAATATATGCCACATGGTCTTTCTCGGTGATAGTTGCTGTTGGTTTATCTTTTCCATTTGAATGGGGCATACTTTCCTGTTTGTATGCCTTGTGATTTTTGTTGAAAACTGGACATTGGAATCTTATGATGTGGTAAACCCTGGAAATTTTTTTCTCTCCCCTCTCCAAGGTTTGTTGTTATTTTTGTCTTGTTTTGGCTTTTATGGTGTTAAGCTGTCTCTGTGGCAAGGATTAGCCTGAGGTGTAAACTTAACATATTGGGTCTTTTCTGAAACTTCACCCTTCTCTAATTAAGCACAGTGACTTTCTAATTCCCCCTCATATGTACAATTGTTTTTGAATGCCCTAGTCTTTAACGCCTGGCTCTCAAAAAAGAGGAAAAAAGAAAAACGAAGGGGGTGAGGGGAAGACACCAACCATTTAACTTCCTTGGAAGTTGCATTAGCTAAAGGAGAAGGGGCTTGCAACTGTCCGTGGGGTGGATGTAACAATGGCTGCTCACCTGTGTTTGCATCTTCATGATCAGAGCAGCAATCAGTGATCAGATATTAATCCTGATATTTGGATTTTGAATATTGCCCACCTTGGCTTCCATAAGTCAAGTCACATGCAAGCTGCTCCTGTAGCTTGTATACTACCTGCCATGGGGCTGGGGATGGAAGATGGGTAACTACCACCAAGCCAAGAGCTGAAATTGACCAAAATTAATCACAGTTTGTAATCCAAGCCTTACCCCTACAAGTTGCAACCTTTAATAGACTCCAGGGTTCCAAAATAGTTACATCAAATTTTGCTAGTCCCGTTTAGGCAGTGACACAGATTTCTGGCGCTTCCTACTCTGCCATCTTCTCAGAATCAGATCCCTTTACCTTCATGTTTGAAAGATAATTTAGCTACATATAAGATTCTTGATTGAGTTTTCCCTTCAGCACCTTAAATATGCCATCCACTGCCTTTTGTCCTCCATTTTTTCTAATGAGAATACCAGCTGTTAATCTTGTTGCCCTTGTAACTAGTCATTTTTCTCTTACTGCTTTCAAATTTTTGTCTTTGTCTTTCAGCATTTTTTACTATTATGTCTGGGAGTAGATCTCCGCATTTATTCTACTTGGTCTTTATTAAGCTTCTTGAATGTGTGCTTTTTCATCAAACTTGAGAAATTTCTAGTCATTACTTCTTCAAATATTTTTTATGCTCTCCCCTGCCCCTCTTCTTCTAGTACTCTCATTATGCATATTTGGTGGGTTTAATGGTGTCCCATATTTCTCTGGGCTTCGGTTCGTTTTTCTTCATTCTTTTTTTTTCCTTCTGTTTTTCAGATAGCATGATCTCTACCTCAGGTTCACTGATTTTCCTTCTGCCAGCTTGAACCACTGTTGTGCTTCTTTAGTGAATTTTTCATTCTGATATTGCACAACTCCCGAATTTCCATTTAGTTCTTTTCTATTATTTGTATCTCCTTATTGATATTTTCTTTTTGATGAGATATTGTCATCATACCTTCCTTTGCCTCTTTAGGCATGGTTTACGTTAGTTCTTTTGAATGTCCTTATAATGGCTGTTTTTATTAAAATCCTTATTAAGTCTGGTATCTGGGCCCTCTCACAGACTATTTCTGGTGCAAGCGTTTTCCCCCCCCATGTATGAAACATTTTCCTTTTTCTCTGCATGGCTCATAACTTTTTGTTGAAAACTGGATGTTTTAGATCACATACTGTAGGATGTCTAGACACTGATTCCAGCCACCCACTCACCCTCATTCCCTGAGGCTTGCTGTCATTGCTTGCTCCTTATTTTTGAAACAGGTCTCACTGTTACGCAGGCCAGAGTGCAGTGGCGTGATCTTGGCTCACTCCAGCCTTGACCTCTCAGACTTAGTCAGTCTGCCCACTGCAGCCTCTTGAGTAGCTGGGACTACAGGCACATGCCACCACACCTAGCTAATTTTTTTTTTTGGTGACAGAGTCTGGCACTGTTGCCCAGGCTGTAGTGCAGTGGCACAATCTCAGCTCACTGCCACCTCCATATCCTGGGTTCAAGCATTCTCCTGCTTCAGCCTGCCGAGCAGCTGGGACTACAAGCGTGCACCACCATGCCCAGCTAAATTTTTTGTATTTTTAGTAGAGACAGGGTTTCACCATGTTGACCAGGATGGTCTCAATCTCCTGACCTCGTGATCCACCTGCCTTGGCCTCCCAAAGTGCTGGAATTACAGGCGTGAGCCACTGTGCCCAGCCAATTTTTTTTTTTTTAAGAGATGGGGTTTCACCATGTTGCCCAGGCTGGTATTAAACTTTTGAGTTAAAGCAATCTGCTCATCTCAGCCTCCCAAAGTTCTGGGATTTCAGGCATGTGCCACACTGCCTGGCCCTGTTTGCTCCTGTATTTCATTACTTGGCTGCACTACTTCAGTTAATTTTATGTCTTCTTCAGTGTGAAGTCTCTCATTTCATTCCTTAAAAGGTGCAGCTTTAGGTATACACAGTCACCAGGTATAACAGTAGTTTTGGTTGGGCCTGGTGGCTCATGCCTGTAATCCCAGCACTTTGGGAGGCTGAGGCGAGCGGATCACAAGGTTCAGGAGTTCTAGACCAGCATGGCCAACATGGTGAAACCCCATCTCTACTAAAAACACAAAAATTAGCTGGGCATGGTGGCACCCACCTGTAATCCCAGCTACTCAGGAGGCTAAGTCAGGAGAATCATTTGAACCTGGGAGGTGGAGTTTGCAGTGAGCCAAGATCACACCAGGGCACTCCAGCCTGGGCTACAGAGCGAGACTCTTATCTCAAAAAACAAAACAGTCATTTCAGCAGGACTGCCTTTGACTGCTTATTTTCCTAACTGCATTTATTGGTATTATACTCAGCTGATAGTCTCCAATTTCCAGTTGATTGCTCTATTGTTTTTGACAATGCCCTGACACATGAATTGCTCCCCAGTGTGATCCTATTAAATTTGGACCCCTTTGCAAGGGTTATTTTTTGAGGCTAGTTTTTGAGATCTGATCTGACCCCAGGAGGGCCCTTCTTAGCTGGGTCTTCCTCTGGTTCTCTCTGGTAAATTACTAGTCTACAATTTAGCTGTTGTGAAGCTACTAGCTTCCTCTTTTGCTTACCACTCAATTCTCCAGTTTTTGAGAGCATCTTTAGGCTTGAACTTTCCCACACTGTTCCAAATTGTCATTTCCTTTGCAAATAGCTTTAGAGCTCTCTGTTCTTATAACCTGCATCTCCCTTGGGAAAATCTGAGCCATTGATCTGGAGCTAGGAATGAGGACAGTGGCCTGCTTCTCTGAGAGTTACACGCCTACTTCATGGGCTCAGTCGGGACAAGAGCCTTTGGTCTTCTTGGCTTCTCCTGGCATAGAAAATCCACCTTGAGTGAGGTATGGAGAGGGTGATCAAAGACCCTGTGTCTTGGCCTGCCATACCTATGGTACAGCCTCCACCTTGAGTGGAAGTTGAGGGTAGGGAGTCCCTGACCTTTTGGCTGGACACTCCTGGAATTTAGTCTCTGCAACACAAAGCTAGAAGGACATGAGAATACTGGCGCCCAGTTCCTACCTGGAAGATACCATAGCCCTTGACTGGGAGTTGAGGGAGTACCATCTTCTTGATCACATCCAAGAAGACTGAGTGGAGCTTCAGAGTAGAACTTCTATAGCACTAAGGTGGGATAGGGGGGCTTTGGTTAGGGAGAAAATGGGTCGTAGCCTAAAAGTCACAGACTCAATGTTCTTATGGAGATTTAGTAGACTTTCCTTATTTCATTTGCTATATTCCCTTAGGACAATTTGCAGAGACTTTAAATGGTTACTTAAAAAATATTTTTTCTTGCCAGTACACTCTGGAAGTCATTTTTCTATTAAATTCTTGTTTGTATTCTATAGTTTACCTCACCAAAAACTAAAACAATGAAGTTTATCTGTATCCCTTAGGATATTTTAAAAATAAAATTTTTATAATCTCAAGACATAAAATACTATGAATTTAAAAGAGAACAAATAAAAATTCAACAGATTTTTAATTTAAAAAATATTTATCATTCAGAAAAATCTCAGTAGAATAAAGCTATATCGAAGGTTTAAAAAGACATAGACTTGTAAGAGAACGTTACCTTGAGCAAATTTTTCAATTACTTTTAAGTATAATAGTTTTGCTTATTTCCAAAGCACTGTTGTTTCCTCTTCAATCTTTTTCTTTCATGTGAGTGATTGTACTTTAAAACACAAGACTATATAAAATCATAATGCCAAGCAACACTTGTTACCATCAGCCAAGAGCAATGTTTTTCACTTACTGGTCATCCAACATACATTACTCATCCAAATAACAGGAAGAGTAATAACTAAGCAAGAAAATCTATTCTTTTTCTTTAAATGCTATTCAGAGTGAACTATCTTTTTAAAATTCTGAAACACAAATGGATTTTAAAATATATTATATTGCTTATTCCCAACTTTATAAAAGCTATGTGTTGGGTATGTGTACACACGTATACATACATATATATGTATGTATTTTGTCGCCCAGTTTGGGTGCAGTATTACCATCTTGGCTCACTGCAACCTCTGCCTCTCAGGTTCAAGCGATTCTCCTGCCTCAGCCTCCTGAGCAGCTGGGACTACAGGCATTCATTACCACGCCTGGCTAATTTTTGTATTTTTAGTAGAGATGGGGTTTCACTGTATTGGCCAGGCTGGTCTCCAACTCCTGACCTCAGGTGATCTGTCCACCTCTGCCTCCCAAAGTGCTGGGATTACAGGCATGAGCCACCACACCTGGCAACACATGTATACTTTTTTAGTACTAAAAGATGATCACGGAATATTAATGCAAGCTAAAAAGCCCCTATCATGTGAAACTTTCATTTGCCATCACCATTATTGTTATACTTCTAAGAAAGAGATCATATAAATTACAGCTGAAAGAAAAAAAATCCCCTCATGTACTTGGATTTCCAACTACAAAGTTTTGCTATGTTCTTACTGCAGCAACAGAATTATTTTTAGTACACATAATTGGTATACAATTAGCAAACATTTAAATTACTTTTTAAAAACTTAAAACTTCAATTGGAATGTGATGATTCAAGCCAAGCAGCATTTCAAGTGACCTTTACATTTGCATTACAAGGCAGCATTAAAAGATTGAGACCTTATCCCTGTTTGCGTCAGACTGTTTCACCACGCTTGAACAGAACCCATTTTTACCTTTTCTTGGCAATGTTATAAACAATACAATACAACAGACAATTCAGAAATAAGCACCTGCACCTCAAACTTCTGTTTACTATAAATTATTTAAATGAAAGCAGTTGCTATACATGCTGCTTGCTCAGTTCTCTCCAAATGGGGATTTGTCTGTTGTGAAAAGAAAGTAGCTTGAGGTTAAATAATAATGCTAAGATGCTAAGTAATTATGATTTCCATTTTTATAATCTAACCTGGATTCTTTGCTCTGGGACACACACAAAGTATTTGTCTTTTATGTAGAAGAGTATTTAGGTTGAGGGTATATACTTTTCAAGATATTTAGGAATAAACTTAAATATTCCTGAATACTTTCAAGAATTGCTAGAAAGATGACATATAAAACCAAACTTCTTGAATACTTTGTATCTTCTAAAAACAGTTCGAATTCCATGAATAACCTGTAAAAGTCTTCTGATTGATTCGCATTAGTTCTAAATGATGTTATCAGACTATGTAACTTCAAGTAATTTTCTAATCATTATTTCTATATTTGAGACACTGGTTCTTAAAACATCAAATCTCCATGAATCACAGTGCTATCCACTGGCAGCATGGCAGTGAATTACAATGAAAACCAGTTCTACAAAAGACACTTTGAACGTCACTGTTTCACACCTTTAATACTGTCTTAAAGGGTCTATTACTCTTCAACTATCTTAGTGTACTTTGAAATATAGAAGTAATAATTATCATTGGAACAGTAATTCTAAATCTAAATAGATAACTCCTATAGCAATATTTGTTTACTTGGAACATATTTTCATTTCAAATATATGTAAAATTTCTCACAAAGTCAGAACACAACTCACAGTTTGAACAGAAACCTCAGTGTTTAAATCTCAACATTCAGTAAAATAAACACTACATAGTAGGTTGCTTTTGAATATAAATCACTCATTTAAGTAAATGGGATATAATTTCTAACTTGTGTTAAATGTGAAGAAATAATTTTTTTTATGTGAAGCCTTGCCCCAAATCAGTCAGGTGCAAGATTATCATATGATACAAATCAAACTCTACTAACACAACACATTTGTCAGAGACTTGAAGCAGATCTATAACTATAGTTGGGGAACTGAATATCCTAGAAAAAAGCATATCATAGATCAGGCCTCAGTTTTATTACTTCACTGATAACAATGCCTTACTTTATTTATTGAAGAATGTTTCTTCCATTGAAAATACACTTCTAATTTTATAATGCTAGACAGTAGGAGAAAAAATAGGAGCCCATTTAAAAAAAAATCCACTCTGATATGGAATGACTCTTTTCTGCTGTGTAGACAATCAGATTTTTTTTTCTTTTTAAATACTGACTTGCCAGTTTATCCTTGATAACTGATTCAGAAAGATAAATGAAACTTGTGACTTTACATATGAGAATATGTACATATACAAATATTCTGAGAAGTTATGTCCCATGATCTGACCCATACTTCTGATGAAAATATAACCAGCTCTCTCAATAAAACAGTATTAAGTTTTAAACTTAAATCACCTCTTTACTGCACCGTTCTCATTCTCTTTACTTTTTATTTTTACATTATTTCTATAAATACTAAAAAAACCCAAAAAAATCTCTAATCTTGAAACCAACTTAGAGGTCTGAGGTTAGCTTATAACTTTTAAAATATTTTGTTAAAATGTAAAAAACCTGAAACTACAAACAAAAATTTTTAATTTTACAGTATATATCGAATTCTTTTTAAAAAAATATTCTGAACTGTTTTTATATAAGTAACAAGTGTTATTTTTTTAAATGAAACTCCTCTACAGGCTAGAAGATATGTGGTATTGCCCCATTAGAAATCAATATACATTTCATTTTATTATGCTGGTACTTCGACTATTTCAAAGTAGTCATTTGGTAGAATCACATAACCTCTTTCTGATACGTCGTCTTTCTCTTTCTGGAAGTGAACAACCTCCTTTAATTTTTCAAGCTGCCGTTCTTGCCTTCTACATCGCTGCTGTGCGGTCTTGAGCTTTTTTCTGAGTTTTTCAACTTGCTGTTCTAACTGATGAATCCTTTTCCGCTGGTGCATTGTATCCTCTACAGTATAGTTGTGGTCACAGAAAACTGAGAGATTAACAGGGGTCTGAAGAGGTGGCATCAGTAATCCAATAGCAGCATCAACCTGGGAAACAGGAGGTGGTAAAGGAGGTGGGGGAAGCTGTTCTTGTGGCTCCAGAAGATCGTCTTTCTAAAACAAAAATACATAGTATGTTTGAATTTATTACTAAAAATAACAGTTTAAAAAAAATCTGTGGACTGACTGGACACGGTGGCTCACACATGTAATTTTAGCACTTTGGGAGGAAGCGGCGGGCAGATCACCTGAGGTCAGGAGTTTGAGACCAGCCTGGCCCACATAGCGAAACGCCGTCTCTACTAAAAATATGAAAATTAGCCGGGCATGGTGGTGGGTGCCTGTAATCACAGCTACTCAGGAGGCTGAGGCAGGAGAATCACTTGAATCCGGGAGGTGGAGGCTGCAGTGAGCCAAGATCAGGCCACTGCACTCCAGCAGCCTGGGCGACAGAGAGAGACTCTGTCACAAAAAACACAAAAAACACAAAAAACAAAACAAACAAACAAACAAACAAACAAAAACTAAAATAAAAGAAGCCGTGGAATTTAAGAAATACTAGATTTTTTTTTTTTTTTGTGAATCAGTGGTATAGAAACATTCCAGAATAAGAGGTTTCAGTTTGAATAAACTTTTCTACCAGAAATAGAAGGACAATGCAAAAAAGAAATAAAATGAATAATTAGATCTAATTAAATACTAAGCACTGAGGAGAAAAAATGCTTTGAAACTAAACTGTCACTGATAAAGAAAACCCATAACTTATCAATATATAACTGCTGGTACAGAGTGATTTTTAAATAAGTTACAAAGCTGGACTGAGTTTCTTAGTGTGAGGATATTTATCTTTAATAAACTACATTCTGGGTTTTTCAGAAGTGTATCACTGTTAACTACAAGGTTCCAGGTACATTTATTCTCTGAACACTAACTGCATTTTCAAAATTTTAATCAATGAACACATTAATTTTATAAACAGAAAGCAACCCAATATTTTAAAACGCACATTACCTTGTCATGTGGTTCAGTACAAAGAAATATTGTGGGCACAGCATTCTCTTTCAGTAACTTGTTGTTGCACTCCCTCTTAAAGCAGTCTGGAGTAAAGTGCTCTGAACAAATACTGCTATACTTGGTGGGTTTAAAGTTTTTTCTTCTGACAGCTGCCTCCCATTCTTTACAAAGACTGGGTCGAGTAAGAGGAAACCTAAGAAGAAGGCATAATTCAATTATCTGACCCGATTTTTTAAGATAAATAAAGGCACCCAAAATTTCCAGTTTAGGAAAGATCTTATATTGGTATTAAAGATGTTACAATAGTATTATGATATTGGATTCAAGATTAGCTTTAGTTATCTATTTATCTCACTTATTTATTTATTTTGAGACGGAGTCTTGCTCTGTTGCCCAGGCTGAAGTGCAGTGTTACAATCTTGACTCACTGCAACCTCTGCCTCCTGGGTTCAAGTAATTCTCAGCCTCAGCCTCCCGAATAGCTGGGATTACAGGTGCCCTCCACCATGCCCAGCTAATTTTTGTATTTTTAGTAGAGACAGGGTTTCACCATCTTGGTCAGGCGGTCTTGAACTCCTGACCTCGTGATCCACCCACCTCAGCCTCCCAAAAGTGCTGGGATTACAGGTGTGAGCCACCGTGCCCAGCCTATGTCATTTATTAATGTTTAACTTTTTTATACTGAGTTCACCAAAAGGCTCAAATACATACTATAGAATAAATGTGCTTCTGGCTCATGCCTGTAATCCCAGCATTCTGGGAGGCCAAGGTCCAAGGGATTGCTTGAGTTCAAGAGTTTGAGACTAGCCTGTGCAACATGGCAAAACTCTGTCTCTACAAAAAAAAATACAAAAATTAGCTGGGCATGGTGGTATGTGGCCAGGTACTCAGGAGGCTGAGGTGGGAGGATGACTTGAGTCAGGGAGGTCAAGGCTGCAGTGAGCCAAGATTGTTCCACTGCACTCCATCTTGGGTGACAGAGCCATACCCTGTCTCAAAAAGAAAAAAATAATCTGTCTTCATATTTTTTACCAGTAATTTTCTGTGTGCTGCACAGAAAGACAAAGACTCCACATTTGTATCTATGTACTGGGAAAAAGAGGCTTCTATTCTAGTTCTCTTAGCATCAGTCTAATAAATATGAATAGGTTAAATCTGAATTAAATTAAAGGCAGGTAATGATAAAGAGAGAAAAGTATTTTCTAATCAACTGGGATGTCCATCAGGCTCGGGTAAAGGAGGATAGTGAGGGTTTACATTTATTGTGTTTTACTCTTCCAAGTTAAGGATCTGTAAACTGGCGGGATTAGGATTAAAAAAAAACAAAGGGAAGGACATTTTGAATTTATGTTCCACAGTTTCTCTTCCATGTTTGGTATGCGAGAGCCTGACTCTGCTATTAAGAGATCTTTATGAGAGTCCCTTTTCTTTGTACAACATAGCTCTCTCCACGGCCACTATATAGAGGCTGGGAGAAGTGTTACTGCTAAAATATCTCAGCTGGAAATGGCCTCTGTAGGTATAAACTATGGTAGCATTCGCTGGCAAAATTCAGTACGCAGGGCCTCCTGTCTCAAGGACAATAAATTTAGAGCTGTTTGTGGGATTCTGTTAAGATCTTTCCCATCTACCTCCAACACCTGCTCTTTTAGATAAGGGATAAGGTGCAGGTTAGCCCTTCTTTTGATTCAATTCACATCTGTTTAATACCTAGCAGAAACACAGTTTTTTTTGTTTTTTTGTTTTGAGACAGAGTCTCCCTCTGTCACCCAAGCTGGAGTGCAGCGCGAGATCTCAGATCACTGCAATCTCCATATCCTGGGTTCAAGTGATTCTCCTGCCTCAGCCTCCCGAGTAGCTGGGATTATAGGCGTGAGCCACCACTCCCAGCTAATTTTTGTATTTTTAGTAGAGACAGGGTTTTGCCATGTTGGCCAGATTGGTCTCAAACTCTGACCTCAGGTGATCCGCCCGCCTTGGCCTCCCAAAGTGCTAGGATTACAGGCGTGAACCACAGCAGCTGGCCAAAAACACAGTTACTTCTGACATATAAATACCATCCTTAACTAGTTTCCAGTGCCGATGAAACATTTTCCATATTTTTAGATTCCTTCTGCCATGCCATCAGAAATGTGGGCTGGGGAGCTACGCATGTAATCCTGTTACCATCACCTGACCTATTCCTACATTTTGAAAGAACAGGTTTACAGAAATTGCAGTTAAATCAAGAGATAATACTGGGACATCCTGAACGTGTTCTATCCCCTTCAAGGGGGTAACATCATTACTCTGGAGACTTATGTGCTACACATTCTTATTTCTATAGGGTCCATCTCACATGATATCAAACATTTAAAAAATGCAGGGACACTTCCCTAGTAAACATAGATAGCCCCACACCAAAATAAATAAATAAATTTAAAGACTATTTAACATTTTGCTTTTGTAATTATTCACCGAATTATAAAAGATAATTAGCTAATTACCTATGGCTAATTTGTATAGTTTACCCCTGGATCTGATTTCTTAGCTATCATCCGCGTATAGCCGTGAGGAATTCTTGCAAAGAAAACTTAACATAAATGTAATTAAAATTCAGCTGAATGAAAATATGTCACATTTTACAAGCGTTTGATAGTAATTTCAACTTTGCACGTTTTTCCTATTTTCAAGAGAATATTTTTGATCCTAGCACTCTTAACTGCACTATCTACTGGATAAAACAGCTCTGAAAGCTGTGGGTAGTTTCCTCCGCAAGGGCCTCCTCTATGCACACGTAATGCCATAATAAATAAAGGTCAGTGTGAGTCATTTTATTATGATCCATGTTGTAATTGTCCATATTATCATTATTGTATGCTGAAAAGATAACGATTTATCTTGGCAGTACCTGAAGCTTTCTCCAAAACTTAGGGTCCTTAAAGTTTAGTTCCTAGAGATTGGGGGCAAAAATTCTCCCTGATTTCCCAGGCAAAAAATCAACCCTTAATTGCTACGATGCTGGCTTCCCATCTCCCATAAGGGCGAAAAAAGTAGTGATTTCTTCGTTTAAAGGCCTTTGTTTCTATTTCAAATTCACCCCTAAGACGTTGTTACACCTGGCTGGTCTGTGACCCTGGTGGTGGCAAAATCCGCGCCACCCGAGGCATCGCCGGCGGGCTCCGTACTCGTCAACCGAGGCTGCGAGCGAAGCCTGCACCCAGGGCCTGCTGCAGGAGCGCAAGAAACGGCCGCCACGGCGACGCGCGCCGAGAACGCGCAGCTGGGCGGCGGTTCCCCACGGGACGCGGAGGGAAACGCCCCGCGCGGCCGGCCCCAGACCCCGCCCGCCCCTCGCGCGGACACGCGCCTGGCTCCGCCCCCGGCCCCGCCGGTCGCGCGCCCCCACCCCGGCTGGGACCGGCCCCACGAGGCGCGCAGGGTCCTCACTTGTGGAAAGAAACGGGCTTGTCCTTGTCGTAGCGGTTCTTGCAGCCGTAGGCGGAGCAGGACTGCACCATCCTTCCGGTCTTCAGGCACTTCACTTCTGCCACCGCAGAAGGCAGGGGAAGCTGCTTTCAGTGTTGCCGCGCTCGGTTGGACAACCCTCGTTTCTTTTGTAGCTTTGGCCAACAGTTACAGTGATGGTGGCCTCTCTCGAGGGTGACTAGTGTGCCCGTTTTGTTGCTTGCATTAGCAGAAGGACCACAGCCATCGCCCGTCTCCCATCTCCAAGATGGCGGAGACAGCTTCAACCTCACCTATCGCGAGGGGTGCGTCCCACTGTCTCTGATTACTCCGAGGTCAGAGGTAACCTTTCCTGGGAAGCTGACTATTGGCTGAGGCCAGGTGTTTCCGGCGGTGGCTTCGGAGTTGCGGAAGTGGGCGGAGCCCTGAGCTTCCGGCCGGAAGGAAGGAACTGCTTGGAGGAGGAGGCACGGCGGGAGGCCGGATTCCAGGGGCCGCCTCAAACCCTGGGCTGTTCCGGTGGATTAATTGATCTGGAGCTTTCCTGGGGCGGTTTAGCGTGGGAAACAACTAGGGCCTCTTGGAAAACAGGTGTAAAGCCGAGGTCGTTGTCTGATTCCGCCCATTTCTTTAAAAGGGCGGGCACAGATGGTGTATGATTAATACAACTGTAGAACCTTTTCCCAGAATGCTAATCTTTATCCCATTGCCTGTCTCTTCAGGTATCACAAGGCTCTGTGAGAGCCAACGTGACAGGTTTTTAGGAATGAAAAAAGACACGCTCACCAAATCATCTCAGTTGCCAAACGCAGAAGCATTATAATATGTATGTATATATATGTATGTATATATATGTATGCGTGTGTACATATATATATATAATTAAAAACAAATAGAGACGGTGTCTCCCCACGTTGCTTAGGCTGGTCTAGAACTCAAGCCCAAGGGATCCGGCCTCCCAGTGGCCTGGGATTACAGGAGTGAACCACCAGGCCCTCTCCAGAAGCTTTTCTGAAGGGATGTCCATTGCTGTGATTTCCATGTGCTGTGTTGCAAATCGCAAGCTGGTGCAGCAACTTTTCACATCTGAGAGAGAATATGTCAGAGGGGTTCTAAACTAGAGCGACTCTGTGTTGAGTGAGGACTAGGAAGATGAAGCTGAAACTTGCTGGGCTGCATTCCGGGAAAGTTAGGTATTCCTAGCCTCTAGATGTTTACAGTTAAGGCAACAGATTCTGATAATATTTACTAAGCAGACCCAGACTTCCAAGTGTCCGGATATCCTGATATTTTGAGAACAGAAGCATTCCTAATTTCGCTTTAAAGATAATATTGGGCAGGGCGCAGTAGCTAAGGCCTGTAATCCCAGCACTTTGGAAGGTGGAGGTGGGCGGATCACCTGAGGTCAGGAGTTCGAAACCAGCCTGGCCAACATGGTGAAACCCTTCTCTTTTAAAAATACAACAGCGGCTGTGGTGGCACATGCCTCAAATCCCAGCTACTCTGGAGGCTAAGGCAGGAGAATCACTTGATCCTACAGAGGTTGCAGTGAGCCTTGTTTGTGCCACTGCACTCCAGCCTGGATGACAGTGAGACTCTGTCTCGTAAATAAAGATGATATTGATTCTTACATAATATATTAATCATTTATCACAAACCCTTGTAGCAGAGCACATCTCCCATGATCTTTTTTTATCCTGTATATAAACAAGTGTTGTATCTTTTACTTTCGGAAACACCCTGCTCTCTCTACGGAGTAACTGTACTTTCACCACTTTATGTTCTTAATAAACTTGCTTTTGCTTTGCACTGTGGACTCACCCTGAATGCTTTCTTGGGCAAGATCCAATGACCCTCTCTTGGGGTCTGGATTGGGATCCCTTTCTTGTAACAGTTTTACTTAATTCCCTGCTCCTTTTCTTTACGTAGATCTGAGCCAGGCAAACCTGGAGAGCATACTTTTGAGTAATTCCTTGGCCCTTATTCTCTACCTTTCCTGCCCCCTTAAATGTTGGTGTTTCCCCAGGGTTCTATCCTCTAACTCCTAAACACCTGCTCCTTGAACTGAATCAAATGCCATGATTCTCTCATCTTTTATTTCCTTTGTAAATCTGTTCTGCCTTCGGGATTATAATCTGTGAATTATCTGTTCAACAGTTGCCTAAACTAGAAGTCTTGGAATCATCTTGGATTTTTTTCTCACCCATAAAACCCTTTGATGACCAGGTTAATTTTATAGACTAAATAAATAAATGTCTCTTAAATCCATCCCTCTGTATGTCTCTTCACTGTTATTATTTTTTGAGAGGGAGTCTCACTCTGTTGCCCAGGCTGGAATTCAATGGTGCGATCTTGGTTCACTGCAACCTCCGCCTCCTGGGTTCAAGTGATTCTCCCTCTTCAGCCTCCTGAGTAGCTGGGATTACAGGCACTTGCCACCATGGCCGGCTAATTTTTGTATTTTTGTTGAGATGGGGTTTCACCATGTTGGCCAGGCTGGTCTCAAATGCCTGACCTCAGGTGATCCACTCGCCTCAGCCTCCTAAAGTGGTGGGATGATAGGTGTGAGCCACTGCACCTGTGGCTTTTTATATAAATAAAAATAATTATTTTTATTATTATGTTTAATAGAGATGAGGTCTCACTGTGTTGCCCAAGCTGGTCTCAGATTCCTAGGTTTAAGCTATCTGCTGGCCTGGGCCTCCCAAAGTCCCGGGACTCTAGGCGTGAGCCACCATGCCTGGTCTCCTCACTGTTGTTGAACAAGCCCTGATGGTCTTAACCTTGCAGCAACCCCTCAACTATCATAGTCTCCAGTTTTACCCCTCTCCATTCTATCTTCCATAGAAACTGCCACGCCCCTGCTCATATCTTTCCAAGGCTACCTGCTGTACTTAATAAAATCCAAACTTCTTATGGTGAGTTATAAAGCTCTTTAGGACCAGATACTTCTACTCTTCCACCATCGTTTCCCTCCACTTGTCTTTATCTCTATTCTAGCTTTATGTCTTAGAGGGCAAGCTCTTTTGTGGCTTCTTTAAATAGGCTGCTTTCTTTGGCTTGAAATGCCCACCACTGACCTGTCTATCCTTAAGATGTGGTGTAATGGCCTGGCACAGTGGCTCACACCTGTAATCCCAGCACTTTCAAAGGCCAAGGCAGGCGGATCTCGTGAGCCTAGGTGTTCAAGACCAGCCTAGGCAACATAGTGAGACCCTGTCTCTACAAAAAAATACAAAAATTAGCCGAGCGTGTTGGCACACACCTGTAGTCCCTGATACTTGGGAGACTGAGGTGAAAGGATCCCTCGAACCGAGAAGGTCAAGTCTGCAGTGAGCTGTGGTCATGCCATTGTACTCCAACCTGAACAACAGAATGAGACCCTGTCTCAAGCAAACAAACAATTGCCACAAGCTGGGTGTCAGGGCTCAGGAGGTTGAGGCATGAGGATCATTTTAGTCGTGTTCAAGACCAGCCTGGACAACACAGTGAGACACTGTCTCTAATTTTTTTTTTATTAGTTGGGCCCGGTGGTACATGCCTGTAGTTCTAGTTACTTGGGAGGCTAAGGTAAGGAGGATCCCTTGAGTCCAGGAGTTTAAGGCTGTAGTGAGCTATGATCATAACAGAGTGGGATCCCATCTCTAAATTTTATATACATACACACACAGATATATATTGCTAAAGAAAAAAAAAGTGATGATCACCTGAGCCTTCAGCAAATGGTGATCGTTTTGCTGATGGAGTGTCTTGACTTGATGTTGATGGCTGCTGACTGATCATGGTGGTGGTTGCTGAAGCTGAGGTTGTGGTAAGTTCTTAAAATGAGACAACAATGGGCCGAGCGTGGTGGCTCACTCCTGTAGTCCCAGCATTCTGGGAAGCCGAGGCAGGTAGATCGCGAGATCAAGAGATCAAGACCATCCTGGTCAACATGGTGAAACCCCGTCTCTACTAAAAATACAAAAATTAGCTGGGCATGGTGGCGCACACCTGTAGTCCCAGCTACTCGGGAGGCTGAGGCAGAAGAATTGCTTGAACCCAGGAGGCGGAGGTTGCAGTGAGCCGAGATTGCGCCATTGCACTCCAGCCTGGGTAACAAGAGTGAAACTCTGTCTCAAAAAAAAAAAGACAACACTAAAGTTTGCTGCATCGATTGACTCTTCCTTTCACTAAAGATTTCTCTGTAGCAAGTAACGCTGTTTAATAGCATTTTACTCACAGTAGAACTTCTTTCAGAATTGGAGTTAATCCTCTCAAACCCTGCCACTGCTTTATCAACTAGGTTTATGTAATATTCAAAATATTCCAAATCCCTTGTTGTCTGTTCACAGTATCTTTACCAGTAGATTCCATCTTCAGAACTACTTTCTTTGCTCATCTGTAAGAGGCAACTCCTTATCTGTTCAAGTTTTATCATGAAATTGCAGCAACTCAGTCATATCTTCAGAATCCACTTTTAATTCTACTTCTCTTGCTGCTTCTATCACATCTGCAGTGACTTCTTCCACTGAAGTCTTGAACCCCTCAAAGTCATTCATGAGGGCTAGAATCAACTTCTTCCAAACTCCTGTTAATGTTAATATTTTGTCCTCCCATGAATTATTGATGTTCTTCAGGTCATCTAGAATGGCAAATCCTTTCCAGAAAGTTTTCAACCAACTTCGCCCAGATACATCAGATGAATCACTATCTATGGCAGCTATAGGCTTACAAAATGTATTTCTTAGGTAATAAAACTTGAAAGTCAAAATACTCCTTGATTTATGGGACTGCAGAATGATGTTGTGTTATAGGCATGAAAACAACATTTATCTCCTTGTACATCTCCATTTGAGCTCTTGGGTGACCAGGTGCATTGTCAATGAGCAGTATTATTTTCAAAGGAATCTTTTTTTCCGAGCAGTAGGTATAACAATGGACTTAAAATTTTCAGTGAACCATGCTGTAAATAGATGTACTATCACCCAGACTTTATTATTCCATTTATTGAGCACAGGCAGAGTAGATTTACCAACATTCTTAAGACTAATAGGATTTCTGAAACAGTAAATGAGCATTGGCTTCAACTTAAAGTCATCAGTTACATCAGCCCCTAACAAAAGAGTCAGCCAGTTCTGTGAAGCTTTGAAGCCAGGCATTGAATTCTCCTTCTTGGCTACTGAAAGTACTAATGGCATCTTCTTCCAATAGAAGCCTGATCTATCTACGTTGAAAATCTGCTGTTAGTGTAGCCACCTTCTTCAATGATCTTAGCTGGATCTTCTGGAGAACTTGCTGCAGCTTCTCCATCAGCACTTGCTGCTTCACCTTGTACTTTTATGTTATGGAGATGGCTTCTTTCCTTAAACCTCCTGAACCGACCTCTGCTAGCTTCCAACTTCGTTCTGCAGTGTCCTCACCTCTCTCCGCCTTCACAGAATTGAACAGGATTTGGTTTAAGGGAAGATCATTTAAACTAACTTTTTTTTTTTTTTGAGACTGAGTCTCGCTCTGTAGCCCAGGCTGGAGTGCAGTGGCACGATCTCTGCTCACTGCAACCTCCACCTCCCGGGTTCAAGTGATTCTCCTGCCTCAGTCACCCATGTAGCTGGGTAATATTACAGGCACGCACCACCACGCCCAGCTAGTTTTTGTATTTTTAGTAGAGATGGGGTTTTGCCATCTTGGCCAGGCTGGTCTCGAACTCCTGACCTCAAGTGATCCACCCACCTTGGCTTCCCAAAGAGCTGGGATTACAAACATGAGCCATGGCTCCTGGCCCATTTAAACTTTCTCCATATCAGCATTAAGGCTATTTAGCTTTTTTATCATTCGTGTGTTCACTGGAATAGCACTTCTAATTTCCTTCAAGAATTTTTCCTTTTCATTCACAACTTGGCTGTTTGGCGTAAGAGGCCTAGCTTTCAGCCTATCATGGCTTTCAACATGCCTTCCTCACCAGGCTTGATCATTTCTACCTTATGATTTAAAGTAAGAAACTTAGTGAGCACTTAATGGGCATTGTAGGGTTATTAATTGGCCCAATTTCAATGTTGTTGTGTTTCAAGGAATAGGGAGGCCCAAGGAGAGGGAGAGAAACTGGGGAATGGCCAGTGAGGAGAGAGTGAGAACACATACAATTTGTATCAATTAAGCTCACCATATGAGGGTGCGGTTTGTAGCACTCCAAAACAATTACAATAGTAACATCAAAGATCACTGATCACAGATCACCATAACAGCTATAATAATAATAAGAAAGTTTGCAATATTTTGAGAGTTACCAAAATGTGACAAAGAGACATGACTTGAGTACACGCTGCTGGAAACTGGTGCCAGCGGACTTGCTCGAAGCAGGGTTGCCACAAGCATTCAATTTGTAAAAAGTACAATATCTGCAAAAATCAATAAAGTACAATAAAGTGAGGTCTGTTGGTATCAAAATATCAGAATGGTAATTTATTAGAATTACCAGGGAGATATATATATATATATAGAGAGAGATATATATATAGATATATATATATCTGGCATTTCTCCCCATGTCATCCCTCCCCAACGTCCCACCCCCTGCTGTCCCTCCCCCACAGACCCCAGTGTGTGCTCCCCTCCCTGTGTCCATGTGTTCTCATTGTTCAACACCCACCTATGAGTGAGAACATGCAGTGTTTGATTTTCTGTTCTTGTGTCAGTTTGCTCAGAATGATGGTTTCCAGGTTCATCCATGTCCCTACAAAGGACACGAACTCATTGATTTTTTTTATGGCTGCTTAGTATTCCATGGTGTATATGTGCCACATTTTCCCTGTCCAGTCTATCATCGATGGGCATTTGGGTTGGTTCCAAGTCTTTGCTATTGTAAACAGTGCCGCAATGAACATTCGTATGCATGTGTCCTTATAATAGAACGATTTATAATCCTTTGGATATATACTCAGTAATGGGACTGCTGGGTCAAATAGAATTTCTATTTCTAGGTCCTTGAGGAATCAACACACTGTCTTCCACAATGGTTGAACTAATTTACACTCCCAACAGTGTAAAAGTGTTCCTGTTTCTCCACATCCTCTCCAGCATCTGGTGTCTCCAGATGATTTAATGATCACCATTCCAACTGGCGTGAGATGGTATCTCAATGTGGTTTTGATTTGCATTTCTCTAATGACCAGTGATGATGAGCATTT
>CAUYLG010024940.1:0-21143 GCA_963573385.1 Cacajao melanocephalus
AAGCTTCTCAAGGATTCTTCCAGCGGGATTGGGGGTGGGGTAGAAACCCCAAAATGGGAAACAATTTAGACTGCTGGGAGATTTTGGGGAAAGGGGTAATATTGTGGGGTTGTTAGAAGGAGCATTTGTCATATTGACTGACTGATTATTGCTTGTATACGATTTTGTAGAAATTGAGAGATTAATTGGAAAAACACGGGGTTTAAATAAGAGAAGGAGAAAGATAGTATTACAGGAGGTTAATTGTGTGGAGGGAGAGCTTTTGTTTTCATGGTGTATGAGGAACTATGTGGTATCTGTAAGCAATAATTTTGATGTTCTTACATTTATTAAGACTTGGCCAGGGGCGGTGGCTCAAGCCTATAATCCCAGCACTTTGGGAAGCCAAGGCAGGTGGATCACAAGGTCAAGAGATCGAGACCATCCTGGTCAATATGGTGAAATCCCATCTCTACCAAAAATACAAAAAGTAGCTGGGCATGGTGGCACATGTCTGTAGTCCCAGCTACTCAGGAGGCTCAGGCAGGAGAATTGCTTGAACCCAGGAGGCAGAGGTTGCAGTGAGCCGAGATCATGCCATTGCACTCCAGCCTGGGTAACAAGAGTGAAACTCAGTCTCAAAAATAAAAAAAAAGACTTGTTGGCTGGGTGCGGTGTCTCACACCTGTAATCCCAGCACTTTGGGAGGCTGAGGTGAGCAAATCACAAGGTCAAGAGATCGAGACCATCCTGGCCAACATGGTGAAATCCCATCTCTACTAAAAATACAAAAAAATTAGTTGGGTGTGGTGGCACATACCTGTAGTCCCAGCTACTCAGGAGGTTGAGGCAGGAGAATTGCTTGAACCCAGGCAATTCTGGGTTCAAGTGAGCCGAGATCATCTGCACTCCAGCCTGGTGCCTGGTGACAGAGCAAGGCTCAGTCTCACAAAAAAAAAAGACTTGTTTTGTGTCCTAAAATGTGATCTATTCTGGAAAATACTCTATGTGCTCTTGAGAAGCATATATTTTTTTCTGATATTAGGTGAAAAATTATGTACATGTTTATAAGGTTCATTTGATCTGTAAGTTTTAATTTCTATTGTTTCCTTATTAATTTCCTGTCTGGACAATTTTGCCGTTGTTGAAAATAAGATATTGAGGTACTATTATTGTACTATTTATTCCTTCACATCCACTAATATTTGCTTTATGTATTTATGTGTTTTAATTTTGGAGTATGTTTGTGTGTATACATAGCTATATGTATACATATATGTGTGTGCATATATATAGAAAATTATAGTTTTCTTGATGAATTGACACTTTTGTTATTATATAATAATCTTTATCTCAAGACAGTTTTTGACTTAAAGTCTACTTTGTCTGTGGTAAGTATAGCCAATTCTATTGTAATCTGGTTACCATTCTTTCACAACAGCATATATAGGTAATAAGTCAATAGAAATGATAGCTTTGCAGCAGGCTAATCGGCCTGACATCCCTGAGATTTACAAAGGATTTGTTGAACAGCAGGGATTCCGAAAGAAAGTTTAACAATGCTAGGTGGGAAACTGACTGATGGCTTTTGTGATGACTGCCTCTTAAATCAACAAGGCCTTTGTTACTGGAAATAAAAGAGAGGCAAGTCTTGCAAGGTTTCCAGAGAGAAAAATTAGCTTCAAACCACCTCCCCATTCACTTAATGCAATTGATCTCCTGCTGCCTCATTCTCAGCCTCTTTTCCCCTGCTACTTCCCTTCTCATCAATTCTATCACAATTTCAACTTCAGCTTTCCTGACTTGGAGGCTTTTTAGAGTTTCACACCGTCATAATTGAATGGACTTTGCACTATTGTTGAAAATCAACTGGCCATAGGTGTATGAGTTTATTTCTGAACCCACGATTTTGTATTTTTATTATTTATTATTTTTATTTACTTTTTAAGTAGTTCACACGTAACGTTTTATTGGAACACAGCCATGTACACTCATTTACATATTACATACATGATATTAATGACTTCACGTAAGGGAACCCAAAAAACTCCCTCACCCTACCTTCCATGTTAGAACACAGTGAGAAGAGAGCTGTTTATGAACCAGGAAGCAGACCCTTACTAGACATTTTATATGGCAGCATGTTGACATTGGACTTCCCAGCCACCAGAGCTATGAGAAATATATTTCTGTTGTAGTAAGCTACACAGTTTTTGGTATTCTGTAATTGTAGCCTGAATAGACTAAGACATTGTTACAGTGATCATTTGGCCTAAAAAGCCTAAATAGCTTACTATTGACTAATTTACAGAAAAACTTTGCTACTTCTTGCTATCGAACATTTAGTGTTTTTATTATTTTATTTTTTATGTCAACTTTTATTCGGGGGTATACGTGTAGGTTTGTTACACGGAAAAATTGGGTGTTGCAGGAGTGTGGTGTACAGATTATTTTGTCAACCAGGTAATGAGCATAGTACTCAATAGGTTTTTTTTTTAATCCTTTCCTTCCTACTATCCTCCACCCTCAAGTAGTCTCTGTTGTCTACTGTTCTCTTTTCTGTGTCCATGTGTATTTAAAGTTTACCTTAAACTTATGAGTGAGAACATGTGATATTTAGTTTTCTCTTCCTTTGCTAATTCCTTAGTACAATGGTCTCTAGTTCCATGCATATTGCTGCAAAGGACATGATATCATTGTTTTTTGGTTAGGTAGTATTCCATGGTGTATATACACCACATTTTCTTTATTCAGTGTACATATAATGGAAATCTAGGTTGATGCCACGTCTTTACCATTGTGAACAGTGCAGCAATGAACATGCATGTGCATGTGTCTTTCGCTAGAATAATTTACATTCTCTTGGCATATATTTAGTAATGGGATTACTGGCTTGAATGATAGTTCTGCTTTAAGTGCTTTGAGAAATCTCCAAACTGCTTTCCACAGGTGCTGAACTAATTTACATTCCCAAGTGTATAAACATTCACCTGCAACCTTGCCAGTGTCTGTTATCTTTTGACTTTTTAATAACAGCCATTCTGACTGGTGTGAGATGGTGTCTAACTGTGGTTTTTATTTGCATTTCTCTAATAAATTGTGATGCTGAGCATTTTTTATATGCTTGTTGGCCATCTGTATGTCTTCTTTTGAGAAGTATCTTTTCACTTTCTTTGACTGTTTTTAATGGGTTTATTCAAGTTTACTTGTTCAATTGTCTAAGTTCCTTATAGATTCTGGATATTAAACCTTTGTCAGATGCATACATTGAACATATTTTCTTTTATTCTGTAGGTTATCTATTTATTCAGTTGATTGTTTGTTTTGGCCTGCAGAAGCTCTTTAGTATATTTACTCCCATTGTCACTTTTCTACTTTATTGCATTTGCTTTTAGAGTCTTCATTATGAAATCTTTGCCAGGGCCAATGTCCACAATGGTATTTCCTGAGTTGAGGGTTCTTATAATTTTAGATTTTACATTTAAGTCTTTAATCCATCTTGAGTTAATTTTTGTATATTGTGAAAGGAAGGGGTCCTGTTTAAGTCTTTTGTATATGGTTAGCCAGTTATCTCAACATTATTTATTGAGTAGGGGGTCCATATCCCATTCCTTCTTATTCTTGACTTCATTGAAGACCAGATAGTTGCAGATGTGTGGATTTATTTCTGGATTACCAAATCTGTTTCACTGATCTATGTGTCTGCTTTTGTACCAGTACCATGTTGTTTTGGCTATTGTAGATTTGTAGTATAGTTTGAAGTTGGGTAGTTTGATGCATCCAGCTTTGTTTTTTCCCCTTTGATGGCTTCAGATATTCAGGCTTTGTGGTTTTTATATAAAATGTAGAATAACACTTTTTTAATTCTGTGAAAAATGACTGGTAGTTTTATAAATATAGCATTAAATCAGTAAATTGTTTTGTTTGGCCATTTTAGCAATATTGTTGTTTTAAATCCATGTGCATAAAATATTTTTCCATTTATTTGTGTTGTCCTTGATTTTATAAATCAGTGTTTTGTAATTCTCATTTAAATTTTTTTTCCCTTGCATCATTAGCTGTATTACTAGGTATTTTATTATTTTTAGGACTATTGTTAATGGAATGGTGTTTTTGATTTGTCTCTCAGCCTGAATATTATTGGTATATGGAAGTGGTACTAATTTTCATACATTGATTCTGTATCCTGAAGCATTGTTATTAATTCTAGGAGCCTATGAGCAAAGAATATTGGGTTTTGTTAGCATAGAATTATATTATCTGCAAAGAGAGATAATTTGACTTCTGTTTCAAGATGGTGTCAGGAGGATGAGTCACACACTCAAGTGTGTGTGGGGGGAATCTAAAACTTTATTACTGGAAGCAAATATCACAACAAAAACAGCATTATAACAAGAGAAGACAAAGTGTAACTAAAGATCAACAAAATGTAACCAGAAGCTCATCAGACCTCAGGAAGTCATCACCGAAGTTGAAAAGCAGACACCCGAGATGCTGCAGTCAGAGTTGTAAGCAAATATTACAGCAAAAGCAGCCTTAAATAGGTATAAAAGAACTAACATAAGAAGACAAAATGTAACCAAAGCTTACCAGACCACAGGAAGAATCATCACCGGAGTCAGCAACCTGGATGCCCAGGATCCTGCAGTCGAAATTGAGGCATTCCATAGCACACAACAGCAGCCTTCAATCCTCCTTCCTGTAAGCTCCTTTTCATCAAGTCCTGTTGTTTCTTTGGGCACCCTTTGTCATTTGCTCAGGAGGCACCTTACCAAGCAAGCAGCATCAAAACAATTATTCTGGGAGCTGTGTTCCAGGAACAGTGTTCCAGGATGTACTCTGTGTCTTGAAAAATCATGTGAGAGCAGTGTTATAGGACATGTTCCAGGACTTGAGTTAATTTCTGGGCTTTTAGCCAAATTTTTCACAAGTTGTTTACCTTTTCACCTTAGGTGTCCCTGCCTATATAGATGGAGGCATATTTTAAAATGGTGTTAGTTTGGCCAATTTTTCTCTTTTTACAACTTTCTCATTTCCTATTTTGATGCTTTTTATGTCTTTCTCTTTCCTGACTGCTCTGGCTACAACTTTGAATATTATGTGAAATAAGAATGTTAAGAGTGGGCATCATTGACTTGTTCTCATTCTCAAAAGAAATGCTTCCAGCTTTTACTCCATCAACACGATGTTCACTCTATGTTTGTCATTGGTAGCTTTTAATATTGTGAGGTATGTTCTGTCAATGTCTAGTTTGTTGAGGATTTTTAACATGATGGGATGTTGAATTTTATCAAATGCCTTTTTTTGTGTCTATCGAGATGATCAAGCAGTTTTTGGTTTTAGTTCTGTCTATGTGATAAATTACATTTACTGATTTGATTATGTTGAAACAATCTTGCATCTCCAGAATAGAGGCTACTTGAGACTTCAACTTGACATTTGACCAAAGGAACCTAACAGACATCTACAGAAGAGTTCACCCAAAGGCAGCAATTCTATTTTATTAGTCTATATTTCTGTTTTTGTGCCAGTACCACCCTGTTTTAATTACTGAAGACTTGTGGAAAGTTTTGAAAGGTGGAACATAAGCCATACTTTGTTTTTCTATTACAAGATTTATTTCACTAATTGGGATCTTTTGCAATTACATATAAAATTGAGAACTGGCTTTTACATCTTTTCAAACAAGACTGTAGGAATTTTAATAGGGATTTTATTGGATTTTAATAAGGATAGCTTAGGATAGTATTGAAATCTTAATATTATTAAATCTTCCAGCACATGAACATAATTTTTTTTTCTATTTATTTAGGTCTTTAATTTCTTGAAGTAAAGTTTTGTCATTTACAATGTTAAAAACTTATACCTTTTTAGTTAAAATTTCCTTTTTATATTTTATTCTTTTAGATGTTATTTTTTAATCAATTGCTTTTTAATTTACTTTTTAATTATTTATTGGGGAGAATAGAAACACAACTTATTTTTCTTGCATTTATCTTGTGTCCTGCAAATTTTCTGAATTTGTTTATCAGCTCTAGTAGCTTTCTTATGAATTCTTTGGTACTTTCAACATGTAGAATTATACCATCTGTTAATAGAAATAGTATTACCTCTTTCAATGTAGATGCCTTTCATTTGTTTTACTTGTCTAGTTGCTTTGGTTAGAAGTTTCTGTACAATGTTTAATAGCAGTGGTAAAAGTGAGCAACTTTGTGTCATTGTCTCATTTTTTTTTTTCTAGATGGAGTATCCCTCTGTTGCCCAGGCTGGAGTGCAGGAGTGTGATCCCAGCTTGCTGCAACCTCCACCTCCTGGGTTCAAGGGGTTCCCCTGCCTCAGCTTCCTGAGTAGCTGGAATTACAGGGACATGCCACCATGCCTGGCTATTTATTGTATTTTTAGTAGAGGCAGGGTGTTCATGTTGTCAAGGCTGGTCTCTAACTCCTGACCTCAAGTGATCCACCTGCCTCAGCCTCCAAAAGTGCTGGGATTTCAGGTTTGAGCTACCACACTGAATCCTTTGTCTCATTCTTGATGTTAGTAGGATAGATAGCTTTTGGTCTTTCATTACTGAGTACAATGTTAGCTGTGAGTTTTTCATAAATGCCCTTTATTATGTAGAGAAATATGTCATCCATTTCTATTTTTTGACTGTTTTTATCATGAAAAGATGTTAGATTTTTTCAGTCCTTTGGGGATCAATTAAGGTGTTACTGCATGTTTTTGCATGTTTTCTTTCTTTCTTTCTTTCTTTCTTTCTTTCTTTCTTTCTTTCTTTCTTTCTTTCTTTCTTTCTTTCTAATGAGGTCTCCCTATGTTTTCTATGCTGGTCTTGAAATCCTGAGCTCAAGGGATTCTCCTGCTTTGCAATACCAAAGTGCTAGAATTACAGGCATGAACCACCATACCTGGCTTATATGTTTTCTTAATGTAGTGTGTTTCATTGAATAGTTTCTGTATGTTGAATCACTTTGCATTTCTGAGAAAAATCCCACTTGATCACAGCACATAATTATTTTAAAATCCCCAGTAAACTTGGGCTGCTTTTGGAAGAAAATTATGCTCAACATCATACCACCAATGCCATGGGGTGCTTTATTTTCTTATTTTCCAAATGAACTATCTTTCTTCCTTTTTCTCTCAGGCTTTAAGTAATTTACTGTATGTTTTACTAAAATTTTTTGTTCCAGAGATCTTCAGGTTTTCCACCTACCTTATGTTTTGAGGTGTATCTGTCATTACTTTGGCCTGAGTGAGTGCCAAATTAAACAAAGTAGAACTTTAGGTAGCTGCCAGACTTATTATAACACAGTTTGATGATTAATATTTAGCATCAACTTGATTAGATTAAAATATGCAAAGTATTTGTCTTATATGTGTCTTGTGAGGATGTATCCAAAGGAGATTAACACTTGAGTCAGTGAATTGGGAGACATATCCACCCTCCATCTGGATGGGCACAATCTAATCAGTTGCCACTGTGGCTAGAATAAAAGCAGGGAGAGGAAAGTGGAAAGACTAGACTGGCTTAGTTCTGGCCTACATCTTTCTCTGGCACTGTATACTTCCTGTTTCCAAACATCAGACTTCAAGTTCTTCAGCTTTTTCACTCTTGGACCTTTGACCACATACTGAAGAATGCACTGTCGGCTTCTCCACATTTAAGCTTTTGAGACTCAAACTGGCTTCCTTGCTCCTCAGCTTTCAGATGGCCTAATGTGGGATTTTATCTTGTGATCATGTGAATCAGCACTCCTTAATATACTCCCCTTTATATATACATCTATTCTAATAGTTTTGTCTCTCTGGATAACCCTGACTAATACAGATTTTGGTACCAGGAGTGATTATAGAGGGAAAAAATATTAAGAAAGGGGTTCATTTATTGGTTTTGGGGTTTTCTGGAGTTTGCTGCTTAATACAATTAGACTCAAAAATGCTAAATACTCACTTCTAACAGTATGAAGAACACTGACAGTCCTTGTCATAAAATGTTCAGAGAGTTATGCAAAATAAATCAATTTGATACTCCTGATTCACTGCTCATGAGAGGTAAAAGTTTAATGACTCTATACATAATACCTTTGACCATATGTAAAGAACCAAGGAATATAATGAACCCAGATATTCTGTTTTCCAGCACCAGAATCACATACTGAGCCTCAAATCTGCTAAGATTGCCCTGAGTGAGAGTCTTATTTTCTGTAGAGAAAGAGTTGAAATTGTGAAGAATGAGACACAAGCTGGCTGACCTGCAAAAAAAGGTGCATGCACAGCCTCACCAGCTGTCTACTATTAAAGTGGGGACATTCATTGAAAAATAAATGGGACCCTGCAACTTGGAATGGGGATGTGTGTGAGGACCCTGATGAAGCTGGGGACATGAGCTTGTAAACTCTGATGAGCCTTATTTCCAGTAGTGGCAACATCCCTGTATTAGTTTGTTTTCACACTGCTGATAAAGACATACCCAACACTGGACAGTCTGAAAAAAAAAAGGAGAGATTTAATGGATGTAGAATTCCATGTGGGTAGAAAGGCCTCAAAATCATGGTGGAAGGCAAGGAGGAGCAAGCCGCATCTTACATGAATGGAAGCAGGCAAAGAGAGAGCTTGTACAGGGAAATTCCATCTTATAAAGCAAAAGGCTTAGGGAGATTAGGGAGATTGGAAATCTAGTGTGGATCCGTCACTTTAGACCTACTCATCCCAGCTGCAATGGTCCAGAAGATATACCCTTGACCGATACTTTCCAAATTAGATTTGTGAAGATAGCACCTGCATCCTTAAAGAGCTCTGTGATTGCTCTTCCCTGTATGCTAAATATTATAGTGGCAACAGCAGTCACTCAACTACAAAATTTAAATGCAAAGGAAGTAATGAGATCCCAAGGTGGCAGGGGCCAAGTGGCAGAACTCAACCATCAAAGGCAAGGTGGGAGTAAGTACTATTATAGACAGCAGAGGCAAAGCAGCTATTACCTTAGTCTGACTTATGTAGAGCTGTGGTATTGGCTCTATAATCATGATGTTTCTAGAAGTGAAACTGAAACAAAGGCTACTGCACTCTTACATAATTTGTATAAGCAGAAGGTTTCCTGGTTAAGTGGACAAAAGACTAATTTGAATTATAAAAACAGAGAAACATGGCCCCTCATTCAGTTTTTAGACTTGAACCAGTTTATAGACCCAGAACCGCTTGAATGAAACGGGCCAGGTTCTCTTAAGGAAGGACCACAAAACACTTCCAACAATTTATGCTGTTACTGTTTCTCTCATCCTTCCCCAAGACCTCCAGTCTTTTATCAGAATAATTGTGCATTTGGAAAATGAAAATAATCAGACATTTCTGGGACTACTGGAAATTGGTTCTGAGCTAACGTTGATTCCAGGGAACACGAAAGGTCATTGTGGTCCTCCAGTCAATGTAGGGGCTTAAGGTCAGGTAATTAATGGAGTTCTAGCTCCCACCTACAGTGGGTCCAGTGGGTCCTCAGACTCATCTTGTGGTCATTTCCTTAGTGCTATCATGCATAATTGGCATAGACATACCCAGCAGGTGAAAGAACCCCCACATTAGCTCCCTGACTAGTAGAATGAGCACTATTATAGTGGGAAGCGATTAGAGCTGCTGCTACCTAGAAAAATATAGGAATTCAAAACAATATTGCATCCCTGGAGGGACTGAGGAGGTCAGTGCCACCAAGAACTTGAAAGACGCAGAGATGGTGATTTCTACTACATCCTCATTCAACTCTCCTAATTGGACTGTGCAGAAGACAAATGGATCTTGGAGAACGACAGTGGATAACTGTAAGCTTAACCAAGTGGTGACTCCAATTGCGGCTGCTGTACCAGATGTGGTTTAATTGCTTGAGCAAATTAACACATCTT
Organism: Cacajao melanocephalus; assembly: GCA_963573385.1. Taxonomy (NCBI): domain Eukaryota; kingdom Metazoa; phylum Chordata; class Mammalia; order Primates; family Pitheciidae; genus Cacajao; species Cacajao melanocephalus. Next base: position 9,873 of record CAUYLG010024940.1, read on the forward strand.
CTGGTACCTGGTGTGCCGCTACTGACTTAGAAAATGCCTTTTTCTTCATTCCTATTCATAAAGTTCACCAGAAGCAATTTGCCTTCATCTGACAAGGCCAGAAATATATCTTTACAATCTTACCTTAGGAGTATATTAAGTCTCTGGCTTTGTGTCATAATCTTTTTTGGAGAGGCCTTGATCATTTTTGTCTTCCACTAGATACCATACTGGTCGATTACATTGATGACATTATGCTGATTGTATCTATTGAGTGACAAATAGCAAACACACTAAATTTATTGGTGATACATTTGCATGCCAGAGAATGGAAAATAAATCCATAGTCAGATTTATTCATGGACCTTCTAACTCAGTAAAATTTCTATGGGTCCCGGGTGTGGGGCCTTCTAACATAAAAAACAAGTTGCTGCGTTTGGCTCCTCGTACAACCAAGAAAGAGGCACAATGACTAGTGGGCCTATTTGGATTTTGGAGGCAACACATTTTTTATCTGCATGTGTTACTATAATCCATTTATTGATTGACCCGAAAGGCTGTCAGTTCCAAGGGAAATTCAGAACAGGAGAAGGTTCTGCCACAAGTTCAGGCTGCTGTGTAAGCTGCACTGCCACTTGAGCCATATGACCCAGCAGATCCAATGATGCTTGAGGTGTCAGTAGCAGATAGGTATCCTGTTTGGGACCTTTGGCAAGCCCCCATAGGGGAATTAAAACAGAGTTTTATAGGATTTTTAGAGCTACACTTAGTGGCAGGTTGATCATATTAGACATCCTTCACCATGAAAAGAGTAGTGGTTTGTCCTCAGCAGAACAGACACTTACTCTGGATATGGGTTTGCCTATCCTGTATGCAATGCTTTTGCCAAGACTACCATATTTGAACTCATGAAATGCCTTATCCATCATCGTGGTATTCCACATAGCATTGCCTCTGACCAAGGCACTCATTTTACAGCTAAGTAAGTGCAGCAGTGGGTTCATGCTCATTGAATTTACTGGCTTCATCATGTTTCGCATCATCCTGAAGCAGCTGGAATGATAGAATGGTGGAATGGTCTTTTGAAATCACAATTACAATGCCAACTAGGTGACAATGCTTTATAGGCTGGAACAAAATTCTCCAGAAGGTTGTGTATGCTCTGAATCAGTGTTCATTATATGATACTGTTTCTTCTATATCCAGGATTCACGAGTCCAGGAATCAAGGGGTGGGAGTGGAAGTGGCACCATTCTCAATCACCCCTAGTTACTCACCAACAAAATTTTTGTCCCTCATTCCCATGACGTTATGTCCTGATGGCCCAGAGGTTTTATTTCCAGAGGGAGGTGCACTGCCACCAGGAGACAGAACAATAATTTTATTAAACTGCATGTTAAGATTGCCACCTGGCCACTTTGGTTTCCTCCTACCTCTAAGCCAACAAGCTAAGAAGGAAGTTACAGTGTTGGCTGGGGTGATTGACCTGGACTGTCAAGATGAAGTCAGTGTACTACTCCACAATGGAGGCAAGAAAGAGTGTATGTGTGGAATATAGGAGCTCTCAGCTTGTCTCTTAGCATTACCATGCCCTGTGGTTAAGGTTAATAAGAAACTACAAAAGCCCAATCAAGGCAGGACTACAAATGGCCCAGGCCCTTTAGGAATGAAGGTTTGGGTTACTCCACCAAGTAAGAAACATGACCTGCTGAGGTGCTCGGGGAAGGCAAAGGAAATACAGAATGGGACATAGAAGAAGGTAGTCTTCAATAGCGGCTATGACCACGTGACCAGTTGCAGGAACGAGGACTGCAATTGTCGTATTTCCCTCTTATTTTGTGAAGAACATGTTTGTGCATGTATACACTTGTAATAAGAAAATATTTATATTTTATTTCTTTTTTCCTTTATAATGTCACATAAAATATATTGACTTTATATCAGCATTTAAGTGTTGTTAACTTTATGTTATAGCATTTGGGTTTGGTATTGGTGCATTTCTGGTTGTATGAAGGGTAGCTGTCTTATGTTAGATGTAATTACGACCATTTTATTGTCTTTATTTGAAGTTACTGTATGACTTCAGGAGATGTGTTTGGGTTCAAGTTGACAAAGGGTTAACTCGTGATGGTTAATATTGAGTGTCAACTTGATTGGATTGAAGGATGTAAAGTATTGTTTATGAGTGTGTCTGTGAGAGTGGTGCCAAAGAGATTCATATTTGAATAAGTGGATGAGAAAAGGGAAATCCACCCTCAAGCTGAATGGGCACAATCTAATCAGCTGCCAGTGTGGTCAGAATAAAAGCAGGCAGAAGAGCATGGAAAGACCAGCCTGACTTAGTGTTCTGGCCTAAATCTTTTTCCCATGCTGGATCTTTCCTGCCCTGGAATATCAGACTCTAAAGTTATTCAGCTTTGTTACTTGGACTGTTTTCCTAGCTCCTCAGATGGCAGACAGCCTATTGTAAGTCCTCACCTTGTGATTGTGTGAGTCAGCACTCCTTAATAAACTCCCCTTTGTAAATGCATTTATTCTAATTATTTGGTCCCTCTAGAGAACCCTGACTAATGTAACCACCTTGATGAACCTCCAGAGAATTACAAAACGAAGCATATTAGTAACTCTCAGGGATTAAAATGGAGTGGGAAGAGAGTGGGTATGGCTATAAAAGAGTCAAAATGAGGGAAGATTATAGGGACAGAAATGTTCTCTGTGCTGATTCTGGTATTGTTTACCTGAATACACACTTGTGATAAATTTATATTGAACTTAAAATGCACACATGCAAATTAGTACAAGTGTGACTGGTGAAATCTGAATAAGACTGGTGGATTGCATCAGTTTCAATATCTTGGTTTTAATATTACACTATTATTTTTCAGAATCTTACCACTGGAAGATACTGGACTAATGGTATGAGAGATCTCTATGTTTTTTAGCAACCATATATGAATTTACAATTAACGTAATAAAACTTTTATGTAAAAGAAAAGGATGGCAGAGGTAGAGCAAGACGGTGGAAAAGAAGGCTGCACCTATTGTCCCCACTACAAGGATACCAGTTTAGCAACTAGCTACAGAAGCAAAGAACCTTCATGAGAACCAAAGTCAGATGAGCACTTGCAGTACCTGCTTTTGACTTTCTAGCACTTAAATAAGCACTGAAAAGAAAAAAATTAGTCTTGAACCAATAAAACCACTCCTCCCTGACCCCTGCAGCTGCAGCCTGGTGCAGAAAGCCTCTTTGGACACTGACGGGAAGGAGAGCACAGAAATGTTGAGACATTGACTCAGTGCTGTCCTCTTAAAACAGAAAGAAAAACCGAACTAAACTCAACTGAGGGCTGCTCTCAGAGTGAGCATTTAAACCAGCCCTACACAGAGGGGAAATGCAGATCCCAGCTGTCAGAACTTGAGCTACCTCAAACCTTGCTACCTCAAGTAAAGTGCTCTGGGTGTCCAAATAAACTTAAAAGGCAATCTAGGCCATTTCCATGATCACTAGTGATGTTGAGCATTTTTTCATATGTTTTTTGGCCATTTGTGTATCTTGTTTTGAGAATTATCTCTTTATGTCCTTAGTCCACTTTTTGATGGGATTTTTTTTTTCTTTTTGATTTCTTTGAGTTTGTTGTAGATTCTGGATATTAATTCTTTGTCAGATGTATACATTGTGAAGATTTTTTTTCCCACTATGCGGGTTGTCTGTTTATTCTGCTGACTGTTTCTTTTGTCATGTAAAAATGCTTTAGTTTAATTAAGTCCCAGCTATTTATCTTTGTTTTTATTGCATTTGCTTTTGGTTTCTTAATCATAAAATCCTTGCCTAAGCCAATGTCTAGAAGAGTTTTTTCAATATTATCTTCTGGAATTTTTAGTTTCAGGTCTTAGATTCAAGTCCTTAATGCATTTTGAGTTGATTTTTGTATAAGGTGAGAGATGAGAATCCAGTTTTATTCTTCTACATGTGGCTAACCAATTATCACAGCACCATTTTTTGAAAAGGATGCCTTTTCATCACTTTATGTTTTTGTTTGCTTTGTCAAAGATCAGTTGACTGTAAGTATTTGGGTTTACTTCTGCATTCTCTGTTTTGTTCCACTGTTGTATGTGCCTATTTTTATACTAGAACCATCCTGTTTTGGTGATTATGGCCTTATACTATAGTTTGGTATCAGGCAATGTGATATCTCCAGATTTGTTATTTTTGCTTAGTCTTGCTTTGGCTGTATAGGCTCTTTTAAGTTCCATATGAATTTTAGAATTGCTCTTTCCAATTATGTGAATAATGAGGGCAGTATTTTGATGGGAATTGCAATGAATTTTTAGATTGCTTTTGGCAGTACAATAATTCTCACAATATTGATTCTACCCAATCCATGAACATGAGATGTGTTTCCATTTGTGTGTGTCATCTATGATTACTTTCAGCAGTGTTTTGTAGTTTTCCCTGTAGAGGTCTTTAAACCTGTTTTTTAGGGGTATCCCCAAGTATGTATATATTTTGCAGCTACTGTAAAAGGGGTTGAGTTTGTGTACATTAATTTGTGTACATTAATTTTGTATCTAGAAACTTTGCTGAATTTTTTTTTATTAGTTCTAGGAGCATTCTTGAGGACTCTTTAGGGTTTTCTCATTAAATATTCATATCATCAGCATATAGTGACAGTTTGACTTTCTCTTTACCGATTTGGATGCCCTTTCTTTCTTTCTCTTGTCTGAATGCTCTGACTAGGACTTCCAGTACTATGCTAAGGAGGAGTGGTGAGAGTGGGTATCCTTGTCTTGTTCCAGTTCTCAGAGGAAGTGCTTTCAATTTTTCCACATTCAGTATTATGTTGGCTGTGGGTTTGTCATAAATGCCTTGTATTATGTTGAGGTATGCTCCTTGTATGCCAATTTTGCTGAGTTTTAATTATAAAGGGATGCTAGTTGTTATTCAATGCTTTTTGTGCATGTATTGAGAGGATCATATGATTTTTGTTTTGAATTCTGTTTATTTAGTGTATCACATTTATTGACTTGCATATGTTAAACCATCCATGTATTTCTGGTATGAAACCCACTTGATCATGGTGGATTATCTTTTATATATGTTGTTGGATTTATTTAGTTAGTGTTTTGTTAAGAATTGTAGTCTATGTTCATCAGGGGTATTGGTCTGTAGTTTTCTTTTTTGGTTATAGCCTTTCCTGGTTTTGTTATTGGGGTGATAATGGCTTCATAGAACAATTAAGAGAGAGTTTCCTCTTTCTCTATATTGTGGAATAGTGTCAATAGAATTGGTATTAATTCTTATTTGGCAGTCTGGTAGAATTCTGCTTTTAATCCATCCCCTTTTTTTTTTTTTTTTGTAATTGTTAAATTACTCTTTCAATATCACTGCTTGTTATTGGTCTGTTCAGGGTATTTAACCCTTCCTGTCTGATTTAAGCTAGGAGCATTGTATCTTTCCAGTAATTCATACATCTCTTTTAGGTTTTCCAGTTTATGCACAGAAAGGTGTTTATAGTAGCCTGGAATTATCTTTTGTATTTCTGTGATGGCAGTTGTAATATCTCCCATTTCATTTCTTATTGAGTTTATTTGGATTTTTCCTCTTCTTGGTTAATCTTGTTAATGTTCTATCCATTTTGTTTATGTTTTCAAAGAACAAGTTTTTGTTTCATTTATCCTGTGTATTGTTTTTGTTTCAATTTCATTTAGTTCTGTTTTGATCTTGGTTATTTTCTTTCTACTGCTCAGTTTGGGTTTGATTTGTTCTTGTTTCTCTAGTTCTTTGGGGTGTGACCTTAGATTGTCTGTGTTCTTTTAGACTTTTTGATGTGGACATTTAGGGCAATGAATTTTCCTTTTAGCACCACTTTTGCTGTGTCCCAGAGGTTTTGATAGGTTATGTCACTATTGTTGTTCAGTTTGAAGCATTTGTTAGTATCTATCTTAATTTCATTTTTGACCCAATAATTATTCAGAAGCAGGTTATTTTATTTCTATATATTTGAATGGTTTTGAAGGTTCGTTTTGGAGTTGATTTCCAGTTTTATTCCACTGTGGCCTGAGAGGGTGCTTGATATAATTTCAATTTTCTTAAATTTATTGGGGCTTGTTCTGTGGCCTATTATATGGTCTATCTTGGAGAAAGTTGCATGCATTGTTAAATAGAATTTATTTTCTGCAGTTGATTGATTGAATGGTCTGTATATATTTGTTAAGTCCATTTGTTCCAGGGGATAGTTTAAGTTTATTGCTTCTTTGTTGACTTTCTGTTTTGATGACTTGTCTAGTTCCATCAGTGGGTTACTAAAGTGTCCGACAATTATTGTGTTGCTGTCATCTCATTTCTTAGGTCTATTAGTAATTGTTTTATACATTTCATAGTTGCAGTGTTAGGAGCATATATCTTTAGAATTGTGATTTTTTTTCTGTTGGACAAGGCTTTTTACCATTATATAATGTCCCTCTTTGTCTTTTTAAATTTCTGTTGCTTTAAAGTTTGTTTTGTCTGGTGTAAGAAAGCTACTCCTAATCGCTTTTAGTGTCCATTTGCCTGAACTGCCTTTTTTCCACCCCTTTACTTTAAGTTTGTGCAAGTCCTTATGCGTTGGCTGAGTCTCTTTAAGGCTGCAGATGTTTGGTGAATTTTTATCCATTCTGCAATTCTTTATCTTTTAAATGAAGAATTTAGGCCATTCTCATTCAATGATAGTATTGAGGGGTGAGGTACCATTCTATACATCATGCTACTAGTTGCTTGTATACCTTGTTTGTTTTTATTTTTGTTTTGTTTTTGTTTTATGCTTTTGTTTTTTAAATTGTATTTTTGTTTTATAGATTCTGTGAGATTTACGTTTTAAATAGCTTCTCTTTTGATGTGTTTCTAGGATTTTTTTTCAAGATTTAGATTTTTTTTGGTTGTTTGTTTTTGTTTTTGTTTTTTGCAGATCTTGCGGTGATGGCTTGGTAATTGTGAATTCTCTCAGCATTTGTTTGTCTGAAAAAGACTGTATTACTTTTCATCTATAAAGATTAGTTTAACTAAATACACAACTCTTGGCTGATAATTGTTTTGTTTGAGAAGGCTAAAGTTAGGGCCCCGATTCCTTCTAGATTGTAGGGTTTCTGCTTAGAAACCTGCTGTTAATCTGTTTTTTATTTTTTTTTAATAGGTTACCTGGTGCTTTTGTCTCACACCTCTTAAGATTCTTCATTTAATTTTAGATAACCTAATGACAATGTGCCTAGGCAATGATCTTTTTGCTATAAATTTCCCAGGTGTTCTTTGTGCTTCTTGTATTTGGATGTTTAGATCTCTAGCAAGGCCACGAAAGTTTCCCTAAATTATTTCCTAAAATGTGTGTTTTTTCATGTTTATTATTATTATTATTATTTTTGTTGGATTGGGTTAATACAAATACTTTGTTTTCAAACGCTGAATTTCTTTCTTCTACTTGTTCAATTCTATTGCTGAGACTTTTCAAAGGATTTTGCATTTCTAAAGTGTGTCCATTGTTTCCTGAGGTTTTTATTGTTTTTTATTTATGCTATTTTCTTAAATATTTCTACCTCTACTTCTTGTGTCATTTTTTGAATTTCCTTATATATAGCTTTACCCTTCTCTGGTGCCTCCTTAATTAGCTTTATAACTAACCTCCCAAATTCTTTTTCAGGTAAATCAGGGATTTCTTCTTGGTTTCTGTCCATTGCTGGAGTGAGCTAGTGTGATTTTTGGGAGGTGTTAAAGGATCTATTTTTGCCATATTACCAGAGTTGATTTTCTGGTTTCTTCTCATTTGGGTAGGCTCTAGCAGAGAGAAAGTCTAGGGCTGAAGACTGTAGTTCAGATTTTTCTGTCCCACCCCACCCCAAGTGGTGTTCCTTTGATGTAGTACACTCCCCCTTTTCCTATGGATGTGGCTTCCTGAGAGCTGAGCTCTAGTGATTGTTGTTTCTTTTCTGGATCTAGCTACCCAGCCAGTCTACCAGGCTTTGGGCTGGTACTGGAGGGTGTCTGCAGAGTCCTGTGATGTGAACCATCTGTGGATCTCTCAGCTGTGGACACCAGAACCTGTTCTAGTGGAGGTGCCAGGGGTTTAAAATGGACTCTATGGTTTAATGCACTATTTTGTGCTGGTTGACCTCCTGCCAGAAGGTGGCACTTCTCAGAGAGCATTAGCTGTGGAACTCCTAAGAGTATATGCCCTTTGACTTCAGTTACTAGGGTAAATAGGGAAGGACCATCGGGTGGCGGCAGGGCTAGGTGTGTCTGTACTCTCCTTGGATGGGTCTTGCTGCAGCTGCTGTGGGGGATGGAAATGAAGTTTCCAGGTCAATGGAGTTATGTTCCTAGGATTATCATTGTCTCTACACTGTCATGCAGGTTGTCCGGGAAGTGGAAGAAAACCAGCAGTCACAGGCCTCACCCAGCTGCCATGCAATCTGAAGGGCCAGTCTCACTCCCACTGTCTACCCCCACCAACAGCACTTAGTCTGTTTCCAGGCAGTGGCCTAGCAAGGCTGAAAACTTTCCCTAGGCTACCTGCCTCCCAGCTGTGAAAGCAAGTATGGCTTACCTTCTACCCCCACCTGTGGAGTCTGGACATGTGATTCACTCCTTCTCCCTTGTTCTGGCCCGGAGGCTTCTGGATCAGTTTAAATTGTTACAGAATTCAGCTGTAGATTTTCTTCTCCCTGTAGCCTTTTTCCCAGCACCTCTGGCTGCCCTCCTGAAGGACTCCTGTGAGGCCAGGCAGAAATGGGTTGCTAGAGGTCTTAGCAAGCTCCCAAGGCTCATCAGCAAACCATAATTGTTCCCTTTTCTCTGCAACCTCATCAGTATCTGTTTCTTTCTTTTACTTTTCAATAATTTACATTTTGACTGATGTGAGATGGTGTCTCATTGTAGTTTTGACTTGCATTCTTCTAATAATTAATGATTTTAAGCATTTTTACATGTGCTTATTGGCCATGTTTATGTCTTCTTTTGAGAAGCATCTTGTTCATATTCTTTGCCCACTTTTTAATGGTGTTGTTTGTTATTTGCTTGTTAATTTGTATACTTTTAAAATATAGATTCTGGATATTAGACCTTTGTCATATGCACAGTTTGCAAATATGTTTTCCTATTCTGTGGGTTGTCTGTTTACTCTGATAGTTTCTTTTGCTGTGCAGATACTCTTTAGTTTAATTAGTTCCCATTTATGAATTTTTGTTTTTTTTGCAATTGCCTTTGGCATCTTTGTCAGGGCCTATTTCTAGAGTAATATTTGCTAGATTTTATTCTAGAGTTTTTACAGTTTTAGGATTTACATTTAAGTTTTTAATACATACTGAATTGATTTTCTATATGATTTAAGGAAGAAGTTCTAATTCAGTCTTCTAAATATGGCTAGCCAGTTTTCACAACACCATTAATTGAATAGGAATTCCTTTCCTCATTGTTTGTTACTGCTGACTTTATTGAAAATCAGATGGTCTTAGTTGAGCAGCATTATTTCTCAGCTCTCTATTCTCTTCCATTGGTTTATGTTACTGTTTTTGTCTTGGTTTTATGCTCTTTTGGTTACCGAAGCCTTGTAGTATAGTTTGAAGTTGAATAATATTATGCCTTCAGCTTTGTTCTTTTTGCATTAAGATGGTCTTGACAATTTGGGCTCTTTCCTGATTCCATATGAATTTTTAAAATGGTTTTTTACTAATTCTGTGAAGATTGTCATTGGTCGTTTGTCATTTGATAGGAATAACATTGAACCTGTAAATTTTAATGAACAGTATTGCCATTTTAACACTACTGATTCTTTCCAGCCATAAGAATATAATACTTTTCTTTTTTCTATTGGTTTGTGTCATCTCTTATTTCTTATAACAGTATATTATAATTTTCATTGTAGAATTTTTTTTTACCTTTCTGCTTAGCTGTTTTTCTAGGTACTTTTAGTCACAATTTTGAATGAAATTGATTTCTTGGGATTGCACTCAGCTTGGATCTTGCTGGTGAATAGAAAGCTAGTGAATTTCGTACATTGGTTTTGTATTCAGAAAATTTAATAAAGTTGTTTATTATATCCAGGAACTTTTGACAGAAACTATGGGGTTTTATAAGTGTAAAATCATATCATCTGCAAAGAGATAGTTTAAATTCTTCTCTTTATATTTGGATCCCTTGTATTTCTTTCTCTTGCTTGATTGCTCTGGCTTAGACTTCCAGTATTGTGTTGAACAGGAGTGATGAGAGTGAGCATTCTTGTCCTGTTCTGGTCCTCAAAGGGAATGCTTCAAGCTTTTGCCCATTCAGCATGAGGTGTATTTGTCATTGATGGCTCTTATTATTTTGAGGTATCTTCAATGCCTAATTTGTTGACTGTACTTAACATGATGGAATTTTGAATGTTATCAAAAGCCTTTTCTGAATAAATTAAGATGATCATGTGGGTTTTTTTTTTAGTTCTTTATGCAATTAATCACATTTTTTGATTTGAATATGTTGAAACAATATTGCATCCTAGAAATAAAGCCTATCTGATCTTGTTGGATTGGCCGTTTTATGTGCCGCCTGATTTAGTTTGCTAATAATTTGTTGGGGATTTTTGTATCTATATTTATCAGGATATTGGCCTGTTTTTTTTCTCTCTCTCTCTCTCTCTCTTTTTTTTTTTGTCTCTGATAGGTTTTCATATCAGGATGACGCTGACCTCACAGAACGAGTTAAAAAGAAGGTCCTCCTATTAAATTTGTTTAGAATAGTTTCAGTAGAAATGGTACTAGTTTTTCTTTTTTTTTTGGTTAAGTATGGACTTTATTTTTTAAAAAAAAGTCTTCTGAGAACTACAAATTACAAAGTAAAAGCAGATCACTACATAGAAATCTAGTGAATACATTTTGCCTGTGCATGAAAACTTTATCAAAGTTATTCATTTAACAAATTCACCCCATTCACAATATTCAGTTATAATGTTCTTTTTAAGGTTACTACACCTTTATTTCAAATTCTATTACATGTTATTCCCTCAAAATGAACTTTTAAACAACAAACTTTTGGCTCATAAGAATGGCACCTTCAAAAGGGGCGAATTCCACTCAGTCTCTGGTGGCATTATTCCAGGCTAATTTCTTTCATCAGTTAAAAACCTTCAAAAGGTTCACTTTTAACATAAAATCTTTCCATAAAAAATGTAGCTACATTTCCCCCCCCCAATGACTACATACATAGAAGGGTAGCAGCAAGAAAAGATGAAAATAAAAAGGCAGCCATTAAAATAAATGATCAATTGTATACAAGAAATATTTGGCTCA